>QGMF01000636.1:0-22166 GCA_007821475.1 Lachnellula arida
CCCACCCCCTCTCCCATCTTTGTGTTCTCTTTGCACATTTAACTGAGAATACCATCTCTGTTTCTGCATCCCAAACGAAGAGCCGCTGACAGAGGAATATAGCATCGCCCTTTCTCCCCAACGGCAAAACCCAGCTCCTGTGAGGAAATGGAAAAAGAATTTCGCGCGGCCTCCGCTATGCTCAACCACCTGAACGCCATCACAGCCCAATGATTAAATCGCCAGAATCCACGAACCAAATCATGAGGTAGCAGTCATCATCTAGTAAAGAAGCAGCCGTAAAGACATCCCAACACATATCAACAAAGGAACCCAGGGTCTGCGCTCTCAGCCGCGAAATAACCCTTCCACCCCATGCTCTAACATGGGAAATCTTGTCTCTGTTTGCTCCATTCGTTCAAGCAGTATCTTTTTGTTGTCTTTTAGATGCATTCTTCCGTGGACAATCCTTTCTTTTCTCCGATCCGCATACCTACATGATGCCCATCTCTTCTTCATAGACCCGGCAAAGTCGAACCATCTCTTCCTTGCTGAACGACAACAAGGGATCTCTAGTTGGGTCTTTATGTGGGATTCCATTGATAGTGGCTAGGGAGGGTGGTTGGATTGCTGGTGGAGATGAAATAGGAGCAGTATCCTGAGTTGTCATCACCTTGTCTCCAAGCCCTGGATATCCCATATTGTGAAGAGTGGTCTTTGCAACATCCATACTGAATGCAGAGCTTGTAGGGCCACGATAAGAGGGATGTCTCGGCGTCGAACGATACGTTTTTGGCTTCCTTTGGGCAGTATTTAAGCGACCATAGTTGGTTTTTTGTATCAAAGTGTGTCTGAACACTGATTCTCTCGATGTTTGGTCTCTTGGGCTGTCAAAGATAGTTTCCGAGACCCCGAGTGACAACCATGCAGAAGGAACACGTTGGCTAGGATACTGGCCAAACGTCTTCAATGCGTCTCCTGGGCTCCTGCAAATCAACACCGAAGCTGAGTTGCTTTGGGTGTCGGTTTGGGGAGAGTATTCTCATGGAGAGCGTGCACCTTGTAGTAATGTTAGCTCTATCCGAGTTTGAACAACAACAACTTCACAAATGAATCAGTGGATATACGTTACCTTTTTCTCCATATTCTTCTTCACTCATCACCCATACTACAAAACTCACAACAAGAGAAGCCAGCCTGAGTTTTCCAAATAGTACTTAGAAAACAATGGTTGGAATGGAAAGATGCAAAGCAAGGCAGTTGTGTTTGAAGCAGGGAATGCTGTCTTTCTGGTACAGCCTTGCAACTGAGGAGCACAATCGTGAAGCGCTATCTTGGGATCGAAAGGCTGATTTGCGGTTTTCGGAAAGACGCGGTAACCCTGGGTAGGAGAGCAATGCAGTTATGCATGAGGTTCCGTGTCTCTGCCAAGCCGGTGAGGGAACAGTGCTCAGACATTGGTGGAAAGATTGCCATGTTGGGCATCTTACACGGTTCCAAACGCGGCCCGTTCAACAATTGCTTTCGTTGTACTTGGTATGATCATGGTCCGATCTGATACTCCCAAGTAGCGCTGACTGGGTGTACCTGTGAAATATTGGTTAGTATTGAGGAAACATAGAGTGTGAGGGGCCGATGCTTAGAAACGAACATTTATTCTCCAAGGGATGAGTAGCCCTACGATGAAGCACAATTCGACGAGCTGGTCTCGGTCGCATAGATCTGCCGGTTCAACCCTCGATGGGGGCTTGGATATCAAAGGATATCGAGGTAGTGATCTCCAAGGCGGCGTTAATATCTGTCGTGTCCTCATCCAGGGGAGTTGTGTTGGGTAAAGTGGAGGTTAATGTGGAGGTTCAGTAGAAACAGATCTAACTCCACGAGCTCGATTGTTGACTCGTGGTCGCACCTGCCGCAGTCACGTAACAGCATCACGAACAAGCCGCCGCGCCTTCCTCTACAGATGGTTTTGGATCGTTCGATACAAGCTCAATAGCCTGGTTGATGCTTGAAGATAGTCAGCAGCTGTGGAAACATATTGGTCAGTATCAAGGCTTACGAGTCATCTTCGGTGCGCTCGAAGGTTGTCATTGCTCGGTCTTTGGATACTACCATGTCATCCAGATGAAGATCTACTTCATCAACATCCATCGATGGGTTGCGAGAAAGATCGATTGTCGATGTCGATGTCGATGTCAATGTCGATGTCGATGTCGATTGAAGAATCCATGGCACAATACAGTGTAGATCTGAGAGGTGCGAGGAACACTCTGCTCGAGTGCGACGTCGAGTATATATCCCGCATGATGATTTTGCGCAGGAAGGAAGATCTGCGACAGTGCAGTGACAAGATGTAAGTTTCCGCAGGTCGATGGTGTCAAACAAATATTAACAATGTGCAGTTGGTGATGATGTGGAAGGAGGCCTGGTCTCTTGTTTTGTGGTGAATTCTTTGGTTAAAGTTGTGGTAAGCACGTTACCGCAGGGTCTAGGAGGGGTCTCGCTTGGAGACAAGGCAAGGACCCCGACCCCTCCCTCCTTCCTGCCCTTATCGGTCTCTAGCTTGACTCCCGCATTATATTTGTCTTCGAGGAACCGCCCCTCCCCTCCCGAAAAGGGGAACTGCAATCAGAATCAAAGCACAACGTACTGTCTCCTGCCAGCCTTCGGAACAGCCAGCCTTTCGATACTCGATGCCATGGACAACTGCCTCTGAAACAAGGGGGTCCACGCCAGCGCCATGGCCGACGCGACGACGACGACGAGCTTCACCCTCCAGCTTTTAATCCTCCATCTCATCGCCACCAGCTTACCATCAAGACCATCCCTCCCTATTCAAGCTACCCCTCCATCGCAGCAGCGTAATGTTATCCTCAAGTTCACGGATTCTTGCACAAGTGAGCATCATCATGAGCCGCATTTCCTTCCGGGCCTTCCGCGCCTAGTCTCAACATACATCCGAAGCTAACTATTATGTGTGGATGCTGCCCGTGATCGGCGGCAGGGTACTTTAGGCTCTACGATACTCCGTACAGTAGCGCGGCTCCTCATCACCATGGAAGGCAATCGAAAACATCCATACAATCCCCAGAGCCATGCGACTTCGATACAGTATGCCGAGTTGCTCCCCTACGAAGTTAGAGAACCCTCCGCGCACCCATCAGTCTGCAGTCCATTGAGCGCCTCCGCTCATCTACAACCCCTACTACTGGAACCTTGGAAACAAGCACCATGGTAGCAAACCAATCTGGGAGTGCGGTGCTCTAATTAGCAAGAGCTGATTCGAATGGACCAAATTCATAACCGCAGTTAGTCTACCAACTAGGCGGAGCCGAGAGTGTTCGTCGGGTTGAGGGCAGTAAACAGGACAAACCCATTCTCCCCTATGATCCGGGACACTTCATTCGCGGTCTAGAGGGAATAATGTTGGTACAATAAAAGGACAGATCCATTAGCTAGAATCTATATCATTTTCGCTCCGGAACCACGTCTAGCGAAGGTTGAAATAGTTGATGCAGAGCCCATTTGATACCTGAAATAAGGTAGGAACGGAGAATTTTATACTCTGTGTGTGCTGTGCTATGCTATCGCAAAACCATAGTACATATTGCATGCGTATCTCGGTGCAGAAATCCACACCAGACAGTATGCTTCCAGTATTGACTCCCCCTGCTTTACCCCTCCCTCCCCACAAACAATCGATCTTCATGCCCCGCTTTCCCCGAGACCTCTCGAGCCCCATTGATTCGCTTTCCCTGTCCTGTACCATAAATTAGTCCAATACCCCTCTCTAGCCTTCTGGGTTTCCCAGCGTACCTATACTCAACAGACTTAGGACTTAGCCGGCTTACTTATATTTAAAACAGACCTCATAACTTCCTTCCTTCCTTCCTCACTAACCTTCCTCACCATAACATCCCATCCCCTTTAACCTATCATATATCGGCTGATCATGCTACTTCTTTACTCCTCTACTCCTCTACTCAAGCGATCTTAACACTAAATCTACCTAGTAACCAAGGGTGCATATCTAATTTTCAAGGTGTGAATACTCATATCTACCTAGAATCGCCTCTTTAAATTGGATAGGTAGTTTCAATATTCTGAATTAACTATAGGATTGATAGAGTTCTGCGATAGGTTTGATGATATGGAGAAGGCGTAGGTTTATGCTAGGGGTGAGAGGTTGATAGGTAGGTTTGGACGCAGGGGAATATTTGTATTTAAGGGGTGGGGAGGGGGAATGTCGTAATGTATGAGGATATTGCTGGTGAGAGGTGTACGTGGTGTTATTGCGTATATGATTACGGTGCAGAGCCAGGCGTCGATCATAACCTTCAAATCTACCTGGCGTGCTATTTGATAATGTTTCAGTTCATAAATCATGGTAATCTATCGTCATTTCCGGTCTTTTCGTCCCCGGCAAGGGAATCTTAAATATACATCTACATGCCTCCCGTATAATCATCTCCCATCAACTCCTCCCCATTCCTAAACCTCACAACGCCCTCAAACTTTACTCCCCTCCCATCCCACCTACAAGCTATTCCCCACATCATAACTCCTCTCCTTCTCCCCAATCCCATTCCGCACACGATCCTCAGCATCCACAACGCGTCTCGGCAGCCTATCTCCAATACCAAAGAAGACGAAGAACGCCCACTTCCATCTGAACGGGTTAATCGCAATGCAGAACGTGAACCACCACACCAACTCCAAGTACGTGAAGAAATCAAAAGCGCCCGTGGGTGCGAACTTCTTCAGCACGCGCGTCATGTCGATCCAGCGTTCCATCCAGAAGGGGCTGGGGCGCGTGAGCGGGTCAGAGAGGAACATGAGCAGGATCCGGGTGTAGATTCCAATGTGCCAGTTCCCGACGCTCCCGATGGCGTTGACGTATGTGCAGTTGTTGCAGCATACGCTGGGGTGAGAAGGAGGGAAGGTTTGCAGGTACCAGTTGGGCGGAGAGTAGGGGTCTACGAAGTTGTCGTCGGGGAGGAAGTCCAGCGATGGACGGTCGAAGCCGGTGGCCATTACGACTATGTCGCCCTTGATGACCTTTTCGTGGCCAGGGCCGCCGGCTGGAACGCCTTTGGCTCGGATATTGAATTTCACGCCTTCTTCTGTGAAGCCTTTGATATCACCCCGCAGCCATTCGGCTTTTCCAGAACGGATCTTGTCCATTATGTCGGAATTGACCATTGGGGTCCCGGTGAAGAGTCCTTTGTCGGTAGGGGCTAGGTCTTCGAGGTCACGGTAGAAGAACTTCTTCAGTAGCAATTCCGGGATCCAGGAGAAGATTGTCTCGCCGCCGAAAATGTTGAACGAGAGCAGGACATCGATAATTGGGTTCCGGGGAATGATCCACTTGTCAGATCTCGCAAGGATATAAGTCTTGTCTGCGTCTTCATGGGAAGCAAACTCTAAAGCTTCAACAGCACTTGCTCCTCCACCAATAATGATCATTTTCTTGCCCTTTGCCTCTTTTCCTGTCAAATCAGACGAGTGGTAGATCTCCCCTTTGAATTTATCCATGCCAGGCATGTGGGGAAGCTTTGCATCGCCGCATGTTCCGACAGCTGCAATGATGCCCTCGAAACGTCCTTGGGATGGATCATTAATGATCCAGCGTCCCTGCTCATCTTGGTACACTTTCTCAACTTTGGTATCGAACTTGGTTTTCTTCTCGAGGCCATACCGTTTCCAAAGCTGTGTAATCTGCGAGACGATTTGTTGGCGGTTGGGGTATCCACCATTCCATTGAACAGATGGGTGGAAACGGTACATAATGGAGTGGATTTGAAGCCCAGAAGTATTATTTACTCGCTATTAAATTATTAGCTAAACCCTTTGCTCCTGGGAAGGTTAACTCACGCTCCAAATACCACCCAATTGTTTTCTCGGACCAGCCTCGAAAATCTGCACATCAAATCCATGGCCAACACAATGAGAAGCCGCAGAGACACCCGTCAGACCAGCACCAATAATAGCAATTTTGGGTCTACCAAGCGTATCTCCCGGTTGTGGAGGATTTGGAGACAGAAGCTTGTCGAGGAACCATTGCATGAGTTGGTAGAGGAACACAAATGGATGAAGAATTGGGTTCTCCATCTTGAACAAGAATTGAGGTCTTCAATTGAGCTTGAGCTTATGAATTGAAAGTAAAGAAGAAATGCAAATGGAGTTGAAGCTCCAGCTTTTGATGCGGGAAGGGAGCGGGTGTGGCGTTATTTTCCGACGTTATTAATGACGTAGCTCACCGCCTCGGGCATTTCGTTTCACTCTTCATGTGATAGCCCTCTAAGGGTACGAAAAAACAGGCCCATTTTTTGCACGGGCTACACCACCTAAAATCGCATAGAAATGAGCTATTCTAAGGGCATAATAGATGAATATTTATTTTAAAACTTTATAAGGAACATTTATTAAGGCATTTATTATATATATGCTTATTGGACAAGAATTTATAATTACTATAGCTATAAAGTGGTTATAAGGTGGTGGTTTTACTATGCAAAAAATGGGCCTGTTTTTTCGTACCCTTAGAGATAGCCCCCTTTAAATAAGCGAGAACAAGGCAGTGAGGTGTGGTGGTTTCACTCCACCCCTGCCTGCACGGTATCCTTGCAGTTTCCACAGGAACTGAATTAATCGTGACGAAACATCAATCTACGGAGGTATGAGCGGGAGGAAACCAGAAGCATTATATCCGGATGGGTCTGCGTGAAAACTGACCAGGAATTCCAGGAACAAATCCAAAGCGTATAGCATTACCTTATGTTAGGTTTAAAAAGCATACTTTGAAAAGGCTGATAATCGTGTCCCCCTGACCTTCTAGTATGGTGTTACTACTATAGGTTAGGGGGATACGATTATGTAAAGAGTGCGCGGGAAACGAAAGGTCCAAGAACCTCAGGAAACTCGATCAAGCCGCCATGCGGCTTCTTACCAGTTGGCTTATGTTATGCAAATTGATAAAGTACTATAAGTAGACGGCAGGGTACCCAGGTAGAGCATCAATAGAGTAGCCTTATTGTCTAATACAGTACAACTACAAAAATAAAAGATCTAATCAACAGGTCCAAGAAGTAAGAATATCTAAAACGCACAGACCACATATAGAATAAGGATTTGTTCTATGGCCCACAGACTAGGTACCTACTCTAAATACCTGAACTCAACAAAACGATATCTCCTTTCAAAAACCAAAAATATAAGCAACCATCCTGGTTAGAAATCCATCGCAGACGACTTTCTCGACAAACTTCGGTACGGACAGTACCCTTCAATTGCAACTCACCAAGTACGGAGCAATCCTCCAATTAATCCCACCATGCCGTAAAGTAACACCCAACACATCCGAGGGACCGAGATGACTATACACTACCGATACAAGAACGAATCACCAAGACGGACCTTCCAAACGGAAGAATAAGGTCAATTTACGTGGCAAATAGTCAGATTACCACGACTCCGTCAATATAGCTCTAAACCAGCTTCCTATACCCCATCCATCATGCCTCCCTCTTCTCAGTCTAGGAAGAGCTTTAATTTTATTTTTGAAAGCGAATATACAGTACATATCCCAAGAACTAGCTAAGTCCTCATAAGCGATTCCCGAACCCAAAGCTCAGGCAAACCCCAGGGGTACATTGTCAACTCTACCTACTAACAAGCAGCGCATTTCTAACATGCCTATACTTCCCAACCCCTGCTTTATAATCGTTTCGTTTCGTAGAATTTGATATATAACGAGCCTGAAACTTTACCCTCCTATGCAATGCATAAAACTGGAAAGAAACGGATACGGACCGAGGAGATATGCAAGATTTAGGATATTGCAAATATTGCAAACGGGGGGAGAAGAATGCTTCGTCGGAGGATAATGGCTCTCGAGAGCTCTTTTGACTTAAGGCCTAATGGGCTACGAACAACTCGCATTTGAGGTAATGCCGACACGGATGTCAAAAACGACCTCGAGGAATCGTTTCGGCGGAGACTTGAATATCGCTGTACCTGAAGCGTGTCATAGACTGAATATCATTCTATATCGAGGACGACAAGGTCTTATTATTAAAGACAGGCGAATGATTGCTAGTATAAATGAGTTAGTTGGTGAGTGGGCTCAGTTGACGAACGTTGAGACTCCTAGAAAAATGAAACATCGCCTGAGACTTCCGATCGTGCTAGCTGTACTAAGGTAATCTGGACGCCGCAAGATACGAGCAGCATAGCCGTGGTATGAGTTTCTAGAAATAATTCAAGATCGTGGAGTTTGATGAGTTGAGTCCTGGGAAAGCATGACAGGTGAAAACCTGAACTATTTTTCAGATGGCTTAATTTGTATGAATCCCCAATGAAGTCTAAGATAGATAAGTACCTGGGAGTATATTTCAAATCTTGGGGTTTTGGAAGGAGACGGATCTGTTATTACAAAGGATAGAAGCAATTCAGCCGACTAGGTCTGTTGAGGCTTGAAGAGCAAAAGACGAGCGATTTGCAATGAAGAAATATCTTCAGGTTGAATGCCTGAGTAAGTCATAGTCTCGACCTGAGAAAATCAATGGAGTAGAACAAATTTTCTATTATTCGCTGTCGCTATTTGATAAATGAGTGAGGCTTTTTTCTATAATAATAAGAAGAAGATAACAATTTCGCCAAACTCCCTCGCTAGCTCCAGAATGATGCATATTACCCATTCCATTCCTGTCATGAACCTCGTGTTGGGATTGAAAATGCAGCACGCAAAATCTTCGGTCTAATCGCTTGCAGGAACTCAATACCCCCAACGCTAATATCATTCAAGTACGCTCAGTAACAGTCCATCTACGCCTTGGACCAATCTCCCGAATCTTCTCCGCGTACCCAGGGGGCCTGGGACTTCCCCAAAGACCCAAAGGCGCAACATCATCTTCTTCATGCTCACTCCCTTTTTTGGCAGCTGTTGGTTCCCCAACTACTTTTTCTGCCTCTTCAAGTGGTTTGTTCTCCTTCACGTCTTGAGCGTCCTTTTCATCTTCGCCGAAGTTCAAAATCATGTCATCCGTTGAATCGACCTCTTCTGCCTCTTCTGCCTCTTCTTGGTGGAAGGCAGATCCCCATAGACCAACCGAGGGTTTACGCGCTCCTTGGTAATCTCGAGGAATTGAACCTGCAACACTGGCTGCGCGGCGAATGCTACCAAAGTTGCCCGATGTTGTGGCAAGTCGAACTTTATTCACATCAAACGCTCTACTGTTGTGCGTGAAGCGCTCTTGGAATGCGGAAGTGGGTCCAATGGAAGAAGTTCTTGATACAGAAGAAGTTCTTGATACAGAAGGCGTAGATGAGGTGCTGCTAGATCGTAGATGCTCTGTGTTCGCTACGAGCTTGACTTCGTATTGTTCGGATATGTTAAAATCTGTTGATGAATTTCGAGAGTGACCTGGTGTATGATTCGGAGAGCTTGCAGGAGTTGGCTTGCGAACCGCCATGGTCAGAGATGCCATGCCCACATCCAATAAGACCGGTTGGTTTGTCAAAGCTCCAATCAAGGCATTACAGCCTGCGCCGTGCGTAACTAGAATGAGGACCAAGTCTGTGTTCTCGTGCTCGTCGGTATCTTCAGCATGTCCTCCAGGACTAGCAGGTGGGCTCTTCGTGAAGAGCATGCCCGGGGCATCATCACTTTGATACCAGCCCACCATCTGTTGCAACCCCTTTCGAAACCGCTTATGCATCGAGCTCCATTCTTCGCCGTACTCGCCTCCGCTCCCCCAGTTTTGAGGATCGCGCATGCTATCCCATTGATAATCTACATCGACGCAGGCGTCTCGAGAATGAGCCACATATCCAGGTGGGATGGGATTGGAACTCGAGATGGCGTAGTGTGGAATGGGAGGCTCGTAAATGCCATGTTCTGTGGGTACTGGGGATCTGCTTCGGATAGTATGGTGGCTTCCAAGGCTACCATGGCTACCGCTCGTACCGGCGCTACTTAGACTGCTGGTCCTTTTCCTCCTAGGCAATGCATGGGCTAGGGAGGAGACAGTTGTAAGCGGGCCCTCCTTCTGTTTCTCCTTTTCGGTATTTACCACTGGACTACCCCATCCACCTGGAAATCCCTGAAATTGAGGAGCACCATTTGCTTCCTTAAAGTTTATTAGATTGCTATAATCCTCTCTTCGGAGCAAATCCGCCTTGGCTCCCGCACTCATCAAAATGGAGTTCGGCGGCGGGGTAATGAGCTCGAAATAGTCCGGCGTCAACCATTCCCCGAGGAAAGGATCAACGCGTATTGTAGATTTCTTGATGTTATCTGGTTGTTCCCGGGGCTTGCCGTTGGATTTCGATGGGTCAAGAGCGGATTCAGAATCCAAGGAAGGAGAGCCTGTTCTGACAGATGGTCGAGTTCTGGGAGAAGAGTGTGTCTGCTGTGCTTTGGCCTGGGATGAGGCCGGTCGATGGTGGGTATGTCCTGGGTTCTGGGCCAATCCCGAGCTGATGGCGATGGACGTCTGCACGCATCGCTGGAATGGCGATGTATGTATAATGACTTTGTGTCTCCGCTTCCTCCTGTCTCCTGAACTTTTGTCTCCTCCACTTGCATCCAGGATCTCGTCGTCAGTCTCTCGACTTCGTAAAATACTAGCTATGCGTGCACCCAGAGCTCTTGACTGTGTCCAGCCACCGTAGGTAAGAGGAGGGTCGTAGGGAGTGGGGGATGTAAAATGCCATTGCTTATCAGCAGCGTCGAGTCGAGCGCCGTGCCTGTGTAGCAGTCAGTATATATGCTGTTATAAAACTGTCTTCTCGTTTTGACATTTGCCTCCCTACTCGACTTCTGTCAAGAAGAATGGAACCGCAAACGGGCAGGAGTGAGGATTTTAAGAGAATCTCTGGAGTTTACGTACCTGACGACTATAACAACAGCTGGTGGCCAACCCATTACGTTCTCATAATGATAGTGAGGCTCCAGGAATTATTCCGGAAGGTTTGAAGCCTGAAGGATGCAAAGTTAAGGGTCTTTAGCGGGGTCGCGGAGTGCATGTGACGATGCGACCGCATGCATCATACCTTATGCAGCATAGCCTCAATTGCTCGGTAAGCCGGGCCGCCATTATTCAGGGGCAGGGCGCGACTATTACATGTACATGATACCACCACTAATATCCTCAAACTCTAAATGTCTTTCCTCTATTCCCATCCAAACTAAAAACATCCAACTCCATGATTCTACGGCCATAATACCCTCACCATGAAGCTCGCAAACTTCCTCCGTTTGCCCGTGCTACTGGCATCAGTACTCGCGCCAATCCCCATCTCCGCAGAACATACCAGCAACTGGGCAGTTCTAGTTTCCACCTCCCGGTTCTGGTTCAACTACCGCCATCTAGCCAATGTGCTCTCCCTCTACCGAACCGTCAAGCGGTTAGGAATCCCAGACTCGCAAATCATCCTCATGCTGCCCGACGACATGGCATGCAATCCGCGCAACGCCTTCCCGGGGACCGTATACAGTAACGCGGATCGCGCCGTGGATTTATATGGAGACAACATCGAGGTTGATTATAGGGGATATGAAGTCACGGTGGAGAATTTTATAAGGCTGTTGACGGATCGCGTGGGCGAGGAGATGCCGCGGAGTAAGAGGCTGTTGACGGATGATCGGAGTAACATTCTGGTGTATATGACGGGGCATGGAGGGAATGAGTTTTTGAAGTTTCAGGATGCCGAGGAGATTAGCGCGTTTGATCTGGCGGATGCTTTTGAGCAGATGTGGGAGAAGAAGAGGTGAGGAGATCGCTGTGCTATTTACTATGGAACAAAGCTGACGAGACAGATATCATGAGCTTCTTTTTATGATCGATACGTGCCAGGCGAATACCATGTACAGCAAGTTCTACTCTCCGAATATAATTGCCACGGGCTCCTCCGAAATCGATCAATCCTCCTATTCCCACCACGCGGACAACGACGTTGGGGTGGCTGTTATTGATCGGTACACATACTACAACCTCGATTTTCTAGAGACACAAGTGCGGGAGCCAAGCAGCAAGATGACACTCGGGGATCTGTTTGACAGTTACGACGAGTCTAAGATCCACTCGCATCCAGGCGTCAGATGGGATTTGTTCCCTGGTGATGAGCAAGGAGGCCGGGAACGATTGGTTATGGATTTCTTTGGGAACGTGCAAAACGTCGAGGTGGATAATGCTGGGGGGAATGATACGGAGTGGAAAGAGGACCTATTACATTTGGGTAAGAAGATTGCGGAATTGCGCGAAAGAGCTGAAGCACAAGACGCTGCTGTCAAGAACAATACTGTCCCGGAATCTAGAGGAGGGAGCCATCCCTCACGCAAGATCAGGGCTGCGAAAGTGGAGATAGATGAGACATGGTGGGGGAAGAAAGCTGTGGGTGCATTAGCCTTAGGTGGATGCGCTATTGTTTGGTTAGCGGGGACTTACCAGGAATCTGCGTAGTTCGTTTTCATTATAATTTAATTATATACCAGTCCAATTACTTCAGCTTGCCGTTGTATTACTCGTTGAGACCTATGTCTAGTGAGAGGATGGGCCGGCCATATTGTAATAGTAATGACGGACTATGCGAAGCATTGAAGGTTGTACCCGTTGGCCTAAGGCCGCCCCCCACTCGCTCCCCCGACCACCCCCCGGTGGTGTAGCGTAGGTAATAAGTGAAAGTGAGTTTTGAAGTCTACTCTGTGTAGGGAAAGCTCTTTTATAAAGAGGTTCCCTCTAAAATGAGCGCGCATATAGCCCCGAAATAAAAGATTAGCTGGAAAGAAAGTAGTTAGGAATGCCTTTTCAAGAATATCCCTATGAGAGTGGGCCCGAAGTTTCCTAATTAGCAATAGGGTCATATTGCTTAATACGGCACGCAGTCTCCGCCACGGCTCCATCTCTGCCCCATCACAAGAAAACGGGACAGCCAGTTCAAAGAACTCCGGCGTCGTCACACGCATGATAGGCGCCAGCAACACTGTCGCCTCATCCGCTGTCATCAGGCGCCACGGCACGTGCCCAATGCGCAGTTTCACGCGTAGTTCTCGCAGACCTTTCATACTGGCCAGATTCGCCCATATCGTGCACCAGTGGTCATGCCTAAAAGACCGGGATTTCCTGAATTTTGATGTGCCGGGGCGCGGAGGCAGAGGAGGATCACGGTTGAGCCAGAACACGAAGCGGAATGAGCGGATACTGTCGATTCTGTGTCTTGGGAGAAGCCGTGGGAGAAACTCGACGTTGTCGGCGATGGAGGTTCTGAATTCAGTGGTTTTGTAGAAGAAGGGGGCGGTTTCTGAGTATCTGCGATGTCTGTGAGTCAGATGATCTGAAGGTATGTTTTCACTTGGATTATTTACATTTGCTGGCAGGTGAGGAAAAGCGACATTGTTCTGCCTCTGGTAATTTTGTCTTTTGGTACTCGTAGCCAGCACGGATAGTCGTGTTCGCAGAAAGTAGACGATGAGCATGTGCAAGGATGACTGCACCAGGGTCCTAGATTATGGAGGTCAATGTTTGGTATCTCGGGGTATTTTTGGATGAAGTGAAGAAGAGTTTCTTGAGAGCAAAGGAAGAAGTCAAAGGTTTCAAGTCTTGGATATCAGGAATTCTGAATGTCCCTTACTGATATGTACCCAACTACCACCAATACAATAATTCCAGATCATTTCGCGTATTTCGAGAGGAAGGTTGAGAAGCAAAGAGTCTGTTTGAAGTATTGGGTTCGCGGGTGTGTTCGTCTTGTCCTTGGAACCCATCAAAGCCATCGCCCGCTCACGCTTAGACTTGTAATATATTCCACGGGGTGGCGGGAGAGAACGACGTTCTCCATTATTGATTTGGCGCCTCTTCTTATGCACATGAGATCTCCACAGAATGAGAGGAAAAACAACTGGGCTAGTTGGGATCAAGATAATCACACCTAATGTGACCACCGTGTAGTGCGCCCAGGTTGGAAGGGTTCGCCGTCTCGGGTGATTCGGGTGAACCATCTTAGAGGAGCTTTGTTTGGGATATCAAGAGTGGAGTTACGCAGAAGGGGATGCTGTAGGGAGGTATATATACCTACTGCACCGTCGCTCATCGACAGAACTTGCAGAGGGTTACAGTAAGGTAGGTAGCCGGTAGTTAGGTTAGGTTGATTCTCGCATTGATCGCTAAGTACGCGAACACATGACTTTTTTGGTTTCCAGAAAGCTAATTCACGTGACTAGCAACATGAGGAGTTAGCTTAGCGCACCTCGACTCAAGCCCCGCTTGTCATGATCTTGCGGCGCCCTAACTTAAGCACGGCACAAAGAGGATACTCTGTGGTTGTAGCATCCTGTATTGCTTCTCAAGGTTATTTTCCTGGAGGAGAGAAGTGTAGGTTTGTTCATGACACTGCTGGAATGGCGTCTCTCAACGGTCAGCTTTCTCACTTTACCTGCTGGTTTGCAGTTAATAACCCGATCTATTTTAGAATCGATCCTGAGCATCAGACCAAGCAAAGTCAATGTGCAGCAAAGCTCAAGCACCTCACTGATAGGTGGGTCAGCCAGAGAGACCAACCACGATGCCACCAAGAGGAAAACCCCAACCAAGGGACGGCAAAGACAGTCAAGAGACGATAGAATGCTGAAAGGAGTCGATAAACTTATTAGAAATATCCACGTCGAGTCTTCAGGGGTCCAAGAGGAAGCATGTGACGCAGTTACGATCAAGAACTATGAATCCATTGCCTCGTACAGTTGGAAAGACATCGAGCATCCAACTATATACGTCCCAGGTCTTTCTCGCCCTATTACGAGGAAGAGAAGTTCGAGCTAACCAAACCTTAGGCCTCCCTCCAAAATTCATACCTCCGATCCTCCCAGTCCAACTTCAAAGAGACAAACTTACGCGCTCCAAACCCCGATCTCCAGCGGCAGCAGTCGATCCTCTCTTCGAGACGCTCCTCCACCAACATCCTAATTTTGACATGTCCTCCATACATCTGGTGACCGACCGCAATAGTCTTCGCAAATTGCTCACTTTTGCTTCAAATCGTTCCGAAAAATGGCGTATTGATATAGATATGATAAATGACACGATGTTTTTCAACCAATGGGAGGAATTTCGGCTTATGATGATAAATGGACATCAAGATTCAGGTTATGGCCATGCTTTCGAGGAATGTGTTACGGCTAGAGAACCGACACTGGAGGACAGTATTCATCATGAACGAATTGTGAGATATGAACTTGCGGGTTTGGAGTGTTTGGTTAGATTTGAGGCCGACGCATACTTGAATGCAGATGGGAGCGGCGAAAGTAGAGAGCACTTGGCGATCCCTTCTTCAGATCCTTCTGCGCCAAAGCCTTCGAGACCAGTCCTTAGACCGCCCTACAAGCTCGTTCACGTTGTCTCTCGCGGTCGTTATATCGATCCAGATCTAATTGCCGAGGTCAAATCCTGCTCGACGCTCAAGTTCAATATCAACAAGACGCTTCCTCAATTGTGGTTTTCTCAGACAAAACACTTGTGCGTGGGCCGTCATAAGGAGGGGCTTGTGACAGAGAAACTAGAGATGAAGGATATGAGGGAGGAGCTTCAGAAGTGGGAGGCTAGTAATCAGGAACATTTGATAAACATGATTCGTGTAATCAGGGAGATTAGGGAAATCGCCAAGACCGCGAGGAAGTGTACAATTATCTGTACGGTGGTCGATGGGGTGAAATGCCTGAGTGTTTTTAATAGAAAGGGAGGTGACATGGCAATTCGACCGGAGGTTGTGAAACGATGCTGGGGGACTTTGGGAAAAGCCTGAGTTACTGTAGGGCAAAACGCTTCTTTAGGCACGAGATCCCAGCAGAGGTATTCATTTGCATTTTCAGCCCATGTCCTTGCAAAGCTGTCGATTTGGGAACTTCGAAACTTTGGATTGCTGTCAAAGAACTTCAAAAGATCTCTGACACGCCAGATCTGCACACTGCTTTCCCAGATCTTCGATGTCTGAAAGATAGCCAGGCTAGCCACTTGATCCTCGCTCGCCATCTGACCCCTCTGGCAGGCAGTGTGCGTGGTCCATAACCCTTCTTGCAGCCTTGCTGTGATCACGCTAACACTCTTTAATTGCTTCTGGCAGATTATTGATAAATGCCTCATGACCAGATAATAGTAGATAGAGAAAGCACGTAAAGCTGTGAAGTCTTTCGCAGTATATAAAGGCGGAGGTGTTTCGTGTTATGACTCTACCTAGGCCTAGCACAATGATTTGCCGAAGTTGCCCCATACGTACAAGTAACCCCTCCATACAAAGAAACAATTCAGCCTCGCGCTAAATCCAACAACGTCAACAAAGACAATGCCATCAAACGAAGGAAACCACAACGGTTGACCTTTTGACATGCCAGATATACAATTAGCCATTTAACATGGATCTCCGCGAAAACTAGCCAACATCTACAACTACTTTTTACAGTACGTGTCAATCATGGCCATCCTCGACGAATTTCTCACCTCCATCTCGGGCTTTCTGAGAGCCAAAGACGCATTGCAATTGAA
Organism: Lachnellula arida; assembly: GCA_007821475.1. NCBI lineage: Eukaryota > Fungi > Ascomycota > Leotiomycetes > Helotiales > Lachnaceae > Lachnellula > Lachnellula arida. The sequence continues at coordinate 16,512 of QGMF01000636.1, forward strand.
GTCGTGGCTTGCCGTCGAACCACCTGTAAATGACCAGTATTACCAGCTCGCCCAGGAGTTAAAAATTTCCTTCCGCGACGGCGATCACCTCGAGCGGCGCATCACGAAGCTAATTCCCGAGAACGATGATGGCAAGGCTGACGAAGGGGATGTGTGGCCTGGCTTCCTGGTATTCATGAAAGATTACTTGGAGTTCTGGAGGGACGTCAACTTCGAGGACCTGCTGGAGACGCATTCGCAATTGAGTGGGCTAGTCAAGTACGTATATCCTCAAGGCCATCTTGAACATTTGAATAACTGGAACCTGCAGCGCTTGCATTACCGCATTATCCAACTCGAGCCATGGCATTATTGTGCTCCCAACTGCCATTCAACTATCACAAGCCTTGTCGACTCTTGCTATGACTCTCGACAATCGACCAGATTTGACACGGCGGCTGCGCAAGGTTACGGATATCGATCAGGGGGAAACAAGGAAAACGCTGGTCGAGAGCTCTGCAGAATCCATACAAAGGGCATTTACTATGTGTTTGACTGAAAGAAGCGCGAACCGAAATGGTATAGGACGAGACGGAAAGCCTGATGGAAAAAAGATTGGCATATACTCGTTTGCAAACCTGGCGTTGAAGTTATTTTTCAAGGTGCGGTTAAAATACCCTCCAGAATTACATATATCTGATCAAAATTCCAGTGCCGAAAGACACAGTCGGCAAACCAGCTTTTCACCAACATCTCACAGCACTCACCTCCGCTTGCTCTCTATCCCGCCAGCCAGCGCGTCACATACCTGTTCTATCTTGGGCGTTTCCTCTTCATCAATGACTCTTTCTACCGCGCCCAATTATGCCTGCAATCTGCCTACGATCAGTGTCATGCTAAATGCATAAATCAAAGACGAAACATCCTCATCTATCTCATCTCAGCAAATATGATACTAGGTCGATTTCCCTCGCGGCCTTTCATGTCACGCCCCGAGGCCGCGGGGATTCTCGAAAAATTCGCCCCGATATCGAAAGCAATCCGAAAGGGTGATATAGTTGCCCTTAAGCGTGCTCTGGGCCCCGAGTCTGGAAACGAGCAGTGGTTCTTCCAGAAAGGTGTCCTCCTTCCACTTCTTTACCGATGTGAGATTCTAGTATGGCGATCCCTCGCTCGGAGAGTGTTCCTTCTCACATATACATGGCCATTTGATCCAAATTCTCGAAAAGCACCAACTTTGGAAATCACGGATTTGGTCGCCGCTGCACAATATTGCCAAAAAGTGTTAGAGGGGTGGCAAAAGCCGGTTGATTCTATGGCTCTCATGCAGTCCGGACGCACACACCCAAATACGCTGTTTATGAAGAGTCCTGATCTAGTTCCGCCTCCTGAAGGACCCAAGAAGCTCGGGGCGCAAGGAGGAACTGTGTATGGCAATAAAATGCCGGACCTGTTGGAGATTGAAGCTATTGTTGCAAGTCTTGTACAGCAGGGCTTATTAGGTGGATTCATCAGTCACAATCAAGGCAAATTCGCAATTCTAGGTGCAAAGATACGAGGTGGACCATTGAATGCAGGGTTTCCTGGTGTCTGGGAGGTTGTGAAAGCTCGGGCTGAACGGGAAGGCAAGAACACTGAAGTGCCAGCATGGGTTCGAAGTGAGAGGAAAGCCCCGATGGGAGGGGTTGTCAACCTGAGTGGTATTGCGAGACCTGTAGGAAGTGGCGGATGAAGGAAGTGAGTGTTGTACTTGGAACAGAAAAAGGAACAGGGAGGACCTGCAAACTACAACATTGTGACTGGAGGACGGACATCAACTCTTGGTCAACAGGTGCGACAGATTCAAATCGAGGCGCGAACAACGCATAGCGGCGCCAAGTCCATCAAGCTTCAGCATTTAGAAGCATAGTTTGAGTAATGTAGATTGGTCACGTGCGAGTCGAAGAATATAAGCCACTCGTACATATTAACATTCTCACTCATCCAACCTTCGCTTACTTCGAATTTCCACTGTTTTGTCCTTTTGCTTCGCTAATACCCCTGCTTCTGCTCCTTTACCTGTGTCTACCTTTAGCGCAGCTTTCTTAGGCCCTCGTTGGCAAACACAATCTGGTTGTGCGAGATTATGCCCAGATTATACCTAGATTGTTTCTAGCATTTTAGGGTATTTTAGAGTGCCCTAATCGCGAGTTTTAGCGTGTTTTAGCCTGCACCGCTAGATTATATAGGAGCACAAACTCGATTTTAGGATTGTGCTTTAGTATAATCTAGCTTGTGGTCTATATGCCCTGTCAGCAAACACAATCTAGCGCGCGGGATTATGCCTAGATTGTACCCAGATTGTGTTTGCCAACGAGGGCCTTAGGTGCTCTTTACAAACATAATCTGAGAGCATAATATAGAGCCGGATTATGCCTCACCTGTCTTGACCGCCCTAGATTTTAGTTGTAGGTCATATCCTTGCGTTTTTCTCGGCGCTTTCTCTAACGCGTTCTCTAACATATTCTAATAACTTTTATAAGCCTTTTTTTTGTAATTACTAGTGTACTATTTATCAGCAAGAAAGAACGAAATTTAACTTATAAAACGCGCTATACGATACTATAAAAGATTAAAATCTATAATTTGATATTAGTTCAGATTAAAGGCGAAGAAAACTCAATGTTGGAATTATAGTGACTTGCATAGTAATTATACACTCAGATTACGAAATATATCAGATTATAGCCAGTCCTTTTAGCAAAGACAGCCCGCCTATACTTGAGATTGTAGCCAAATCATCCCAGATCCTGTTTCCCAAAGAAAGCCTTACTATCCCCTATAAGTGTAGCCTTCTCAATTCTCCCCACTCTGTCCCAATATTTTTCAACAGCAGAGCCTTTAATATCTTGCTTAGGAACCCACTCATACTTGTCATCCAAATCCCAAGCTCCTGCCCAGCTAACGAGATATTCTTGCGCTTGCTCGCGATTCCCTACCAATGGTTTGTGCGTCAGAACCTCTTCTACGATCCATTGGCAATCGTGTGCGCCAGCCGGGGGTATGCAGTTTTCTTGTTCTTTTTGCTTCGCAGCTTTAGCCTCTTGGTTGTTGTCTCCTTGTTCGATTCTGGCGGCACTATCTGCACGCGCAGTATGCGAGTCTTCGTAGGTTCCTCCGCCCGATTCAGAGATCCCTCTCTCTCCGTGGCCAGTATGAGAATCTACATTTCCTTCCTGCGCGTTCGTATCTGTTCCCGCACCTCCAATCCCAAGATCCCGCGCATCAGCGCCCTTATTATCTTCATCTTCATCTCCATCCACGACTCTCAAGAACCCGACCCGAACCCCCTCCCTCACCACCCTAAGTTCCTCTGCGCTCAATCCCAGCTCCCAAATCCTCTTCTCGCTCACGCTATCCCGCCTCACCAACGCCTCCCTCGGAACCAGGCCCCACACCAAGAAAAGGCCCTCGGCTCCAGGGGCTGGCGCGGTATCTGCAGAGCACACCTGCATACTTGTGCGCAACAGAACGTGCTGCATTTCTACCGCGCTGAATACTAGGGCGTTGAGTTTGGCTAGCCGCTGCCCGGATACCGCGTATACGTTCCACGAGCCTTCTGGGCCTGGTAATGCTAGCTGTGATGCTGGTGCTGGTGCGCCGATTCCGATCTCGCGATGCCTTAGCTTTATCGCGTCCTCTGCTGCTCTCCTCGTTGTCCAGAGGGGAACGAAGGTGCTTTTCTGCATAGTATCCGGCGACGTACTATCGGTATGTTGTGCGAGTTCGAAATGGCGGGTGAGGAGTTTCCGCAGGCTGGATAGAGAGTTGGGGGGACTGGGACTGGGACTGGGACTTGGTGTTGTGGTTGGTGTTGTGCTTGTGCTTGGGGCGCTGAAGCCGGTTTGCAGGAATGAGGGAGCGGGCGGGGCGAGCTGGAAGGCTGCGTGGTAGAGGGTTGGAGGGATAGTTTCGGGGCTGGTGGTGTAGGTTTGGATGGAGAAGGGTTTTGGGTCGTTGGCGTGAGCTGAGGTGGGGGATTGGGTGGTGGTATCTTTCTCTGTTTTCTTTTGCTTTGTAGGGGCAGCTGTGGTGGATGATGGGTTTGGAGACATGCTGAGGTAGGTGTGCGTTGGTCTTCTTTGCTTAAACTGCAATGTTTTTAGTATTGAAATGAAAGCAAGAGTCAAGGTTTGAAGGGTAAGGCGTCTATTTCCTTTATGTACGAGTACAGGCTGGCTCTCGTATGGTTCGCGCGTATGTCATTGTGGATTGATTACTACTGAAAGCGTTATATTCACTGCGAGATTGCTTCTTTCTAAATTGGATTTAGAGAAACAAGTTTAGAAGATATGCATCTATGAAAGGCTTGCCAAACTAGCTCTATGCTATATGATCAGATTCACAAGATATACTTTATTTCCTACTTCCGCAAAACATCAAGTTTAATAATACTAGAAACTCAGCATACCTTAGGATTATTAGGTCTAAGGTGATTTTCACTATAGCAAATTTCATCAACGAAATATACTAGCGTCTTAAATCATCTGGCCCTTAGATATCCTTTTACATAGACTAAATTATACCTCTTCACAAACTGCGATCCAGTCTATTCAACTTAGCTCCCTCTTTAACACTTTCATCTTTTAATCTTCGTTTTCGAGTAGATAGTTATTTTCTTTACTAGTAGACTCTTCCGCTGCATTTTTGGGAGCGGTAGTTTCTTCAGATAATATTACTTCTATCTTTGCTATCTGTAAACCCTCCACCTAATACGCTTAAGCAGATTTCTCCCTTGCGTTCCCTAAACTTTACCTATTTACTACTAATAGAAACTCGTTAACCCTCCTACTATTAAGCCGTACCTAATCTCTCTACTATAGTCTGTTTTTACACCTTTCTAGAACGTATTAAAATTCCTATAACCTCTAGTACGACTTTATAGAAAGTGCTTATTAATATGAAATACGTTCGCATATACTAGTTTTTACCCTCACATAGTATATATAATAGCAAGAATAGTCCCTTGAACTCTATAGGTTCTCTGTAACTTGAAAGACACTATGAAAAAGATCTCTTAGATTTCTAGAATATATTTAGATGCTTTCGAAATAAGTGATTCTTAATTTTTAAATAGAATATCTATTAAATTCCCTATAATACAAAGCCTATCACCTATCTAAAGCCCTAAACCATCCCTCTAAACCCTAAGACCCTCTACTAATAGCATGCCTAGCTATGTACAAACAAAATCCCACCCCTGCTATATATATTCTCCAATAAACTACTCACTAGTCACATCACAACCACCCCATAGCTAAGAGCCAAACCCCACAGGAGGTCCTTCCGGCACCGGTCCATGCACACTCCAATAAGTCTCCAAACACTCGCTCCCTACATTCGGCTCCGGCTCCCACGTATCCTCATAGCCCTGGCCCTCCCACTTGACCAGATACTCGCGGTACAGCGTGCCTTTGCTGTCTCGCATGAACAGGCCGGATCTTTTCTTCCAGAAGCCCCAGGTGTGGGCGAGGACGGCGGAGACGGCGAATTGGTCGTCTTGGTGGATGGGGGGTGCACGGGTCTTGGGGGGTTTCTTGGGGGCGGTGGATGGCGCCGGCTTGCGTGTGGATGCTGGGGTCGTGGGTTTGAGGGGGCGTTTTGAGGGGGTTAGGTTGGATGAATGGGCGGGTGTGG
>QGMF01000637.1:0-22171 GCA_007821475.1 Lachnellula arida
AAGTAGAGTAATCTTTACTTATAAATAAGGCGTATTCTTAACTATAGGCGTATAGGTTTAAGTATTCTACTTCTAAAGGCGTATTCTAAGAGTATAAGAAGAGATATAAACTTAATGCTTTTAGGCTAATGAATTAATAATTTTATCTTAGAAAACTTATATATAAATATATTTAAGTATCTCGCGTTTAAGGGGTTCTAAATTAATTGTATAAGCAGGTATTTTTAATAGAAATCTAGTGTGCTAAAAAATATTAATAATAATAGTAAATAAGATATAGTTGTAGGATTTTCACTATACGCGTAATACCTGTATTCCCTAGGTAATAGCACTAATACAAATATATATTAGTAATTATAAGAGAACCTTATACTTAGTAGTAATATTACCTTACTTCCTCCTCTTAAAATAAAATATATATCTAATATCTTAAGTTTAAGTATATAAGAAATTAATAGATTCTAAAACTTATAGAGGCATTAAATAATTAGTATATAACCTTAAAGTATATATAATTTCTAGGTAAAAATATTAGTAGATTATATAGATTTTTAAAAGTGAACTAATAAGCTTAGTATAGGAAGCTCTCCCTCTACTAGTAATATTTTTTATAACCTAGTAGTATAGTTTATAAGGACTTATAGTAACTTATTATATAACTATAAATAAACCTTACTTAAATTTTAAAATTATTAAGAAGTATAATATAAAAAGGATTTCCTAAACTCTATACTATCTAGATAATTTTCTACTATATAACCTATCTCTATTCTATTCTTGCTCTCCCCTTTAGTTTATCTTTCGCTTATCTATCTTATAGGATACTAGCGCTATTATTATATAATCTAATCTTATTATTATAGTCTTTTTCTTAACCTTCTCCCCCTTATAAAACTTATGTCTATCTATATCCTATAGCTTATATTTATATTCTCTATCTTACCTTTTATAGTTCCTGCACGCGCCACTAAACTCTCCCTCTAGCTTAATATAGTTACTATAGATACTATTCCCCTTCTTATATCTACTATACTAGTTTTATTTCTGCGTACTACTTTCTACTCTGTTAGTATATAAAATAGCATATATAAGGGAATTTTTAACTTACTAAGACTAGATAAGAAGGGACTTAATAGTACGCCTATTATATAGAGGCTTACTAATTATAGAGTTAGAGGCGTCCTAATTTTATAGCTTAACTTTATATTTAAGATTAAGATCTATTAGCTTATAGTGCTTTCTATGCTAGCTATAAGAGATAAGCTAAGAGACTTATATTAGCTTTAAGGATAGAGATAAGAATACTAGGCTCTTCTAAAGCTTACCTAGCTAGTATTATAGTTAATAATACTATCCTTAGAGATAGGGATAGTTAAGAGATTAGTTATACCCTTTTAGATACTTCTAGCTTAGGCTATAATATCTATAATTATAGAATTCTTTTTAAAGTTAAGATTATTGATAATTTAAAGTTAAGGGAAAGATAAGAAAGAAGTTATATAGCAAGTTAGCATAAGTTATTCTAGAAGTTAAGGGCATTTGCTATTTAGAATAGGAAGGACCCCTAGGTTAAGAGGGTAAATTATATAATCTTTTTATATAATATTTATTTTATTTTATTATATGCTTTACTAGAGGACTTATTTATTTATTTATTTATTATATATAATAGATAAGAGTAATTTAAAGTATTATTTATACTTAATTAAAATTCTAAAATCCTAAGGTCCTAAAAGCTAAAAAGCTTAGAAGCTTATAATTGGTTGATGTTGCCGGAGTGTAGTTTTCGCCAACCATAGTGTGTGCCTGGCTTCACTCCTGACCCCGCATCGCTTTTCCTCTCCTCAAATTCGTCTTGTAAGAACTTCTTTAAACAAGATTTCGAACCACTTGCTTCAGAAAGGTTAGCAACCCCCTTTTCAACGGCATACGACCACACCGCACTGGAAGCTTTCAACCTCGAGAAATTCGCGATGGGAGCTCTTGCGGTCATCGCGACTATCGCAATAGCTTTGCTGGCTTGGCCCGTGGTAAACACCTTTCGATACTACATCAAAGCGCGGAAGACTGGTCTTCCCATCGTCATAACGCCAGCCGTACCTCTCAACCCATTTTGGCTATTATCGGTCCGTCTTTTTGGGCCTTTGACGAGCAGTCTCCCTGGATACCTAGGAGAATTCCTGAACTATGGGCGTTTGACCTGGTATTTCCAGACCAAGATGCGTATCTCAGAGAGACTCGGTCCTGCATTTGTGATTGTTAGTCCAGGAGGTATGCAGATCCAGCTGTGTGATGGGAATGCGGTGGAAGAACTTTTGTGCCGCCCTAATGATTTCCCAAAGCCGGCGTCTTACTACCATTCTTTGGATGTTTTTGGCGAGAATCTCGACAGTGTGAATGGCAGAGAATGGCAACGACATAGAAAAATCACGGCCCCACCGTTCAATGAGAGGAATGTAAGAATCCATGAATGGCCCTTCTTCTTATACACGAGCCCCAGGTCGTGTCCATTTCTGAATTCTTTGAGACATCTTTAGCTAATTATTCGTAGAGCAACATGGTTTGGATCGAGTCTTTGAAGCAAGCAAAGGGGATGTTGCGATCGTGGAGCAATGCAGGGGAGGCTGGAACCACAGAAACAAGCCAAGATACAATGATCCTAGCACTCCATGTTCTTACGGGTAACCATATCAGAGCCATTGATTTGCGAGGGGGTGCCTGAGCTAACTGACTGGTAGGAGCCGGTTTCGGCAGGTTCTATCCTTTTGAGAAAGGGATGTCAGGTCCTGATAGTGGTCACACCATGTCTTTCAAAGAGGCTCTTCATATTGTACTAAAGGATTACATTGTGATGTTGCTACTTTCTAATTCCAAACTATTGTCAATGCTTCTTCCGAAAAAGTTTGGCGGCATCCGAACTGCAGCCCCGGAGTTTAAACAATATCTAGTCGAATTCGTGGAGGAAGAACGGGCAGCCCCTCATAAGGCTAGTGAGCACGACAATCTTATGAGCGCGCTTTTGCGTGCTTCAGACCTGCAAGAGGCGAAAGGCGAAGGAAGACGAACTCTGACTGACGATGAAGTTTACGGAAACCTTTTCATCTATGCTTTTGCTGGACACGAGTCAACTGCCAATACGCTTGCCTATGCCATAACTTTGTTAGCGGCGGATCTCAAGGTTCAAGATTGGATAAGAGAAGAGGTGCAAGCGATCACTAGCGAATATGGGGCTGTAGAGAACTGGAAGTATGATGAGATGTTCCCGCGACTCAAACGGTGCCTTGCACTCATGGTAAACCACAATCTCCGAGAGAACATTTTGAGTAGATGGGTGACTGATATTTTCTTACAGTTCGAGACTCTACGACTTTATGGTCCAGTTGTTGCCTTTCCAAGAGCCGTCAACGGTTCTTATCAAACCCTTACTATTCAGGGGAAGCAACATATCATTCCCCCGCATACAGTAATCTTCAGCACTTTTACTTCAGTGCATGCATCCAAATACTGGGGATCAGAGCCATTTGATTGGAAACCCGAGAGGTGGATCCTCAAGAATGAAAAGGAAAATGTTATAGGCCGCGAAGAATTGCTCCAAACTCCTCTCAACGCCTTCATGCCATGGTCAGGTGGACCACGGATCTGTCCAGGGAAGAAGTTTGCCCAGGTCGAATTTGTTGCTACACTTGCACTGCTTTTCCAACATCACCGAGTCAAGCCAATTGCTGAACCAGGAGAATCGCCAAGTGGGAGTAAAGCACGCCTTTTACAATCCGTCCAAGACTCAGATATAACCACTACGCTCAAGATGAATCATCCCGAAAAAGTTCGATTATGTTGGGAGAAGGATAACTAAGAGTATTGTTCCGCGGCAAATCATCATCTTCTGGAATAAACAAGGCACCTACGGTACCCAAGTTTGACTGTTTTTTCTTTACTCACATATGGATCGTCACATCTCAATCAGAGTTGGAGAATTGTTTTGTTGAAAACTTGTATCGAACTTTATACTGAATCATTTACACAACGGCAATAATTTTGGCTGTGTTATGGTTGCACCAATTCCTTTCCAATAACTAATGGCTTCCTCGAATCATCCCCCGGTATTGAATGCGAGCTATCTGCACATTTGCATTTGAGCAGATTTCCTCATATATCAATGCCTCCACCGTATGATTCCAGCGGCTCTGCTCCCGGCTAGCCGGTTGTATCCCACAATGTCCGATAGTAGCATTCGAGACTCTTCGATAGAGGCGGGGTATAGTCTCTCTTTGCCAAGCGAAATGTAAGCTTGACATGCTTAAAAGCCTTAAGACCTCCATCCATTTCCATCGCGCGATCCCAGAGCTGTAGAATGGCCTTAGGGTCATTTTTTTTCTCGTAAAAGTCGTGCAAGAGAACACATCCGTTTGCTACGGCCTCCCTTTTAGTGTCCGCAGGGGTTATATACTCTATCCCTGCGTCGTTTTCGTTTGCATCCTCCGGAAGAAACACCAGGGGTGTCTTTTCAGGGACATCAATACATGGGTTTAGCTCCAGAGCTCTGACAAGGACTATTTCCTTCAGGATCTTGAAGTTTCTCAAAGATGAGATAAGTTGAGTCGAAGTGCCTAAGCTTTCGATATACTATTCAAGTAGACCGGCGAAGGATTTTCTTGGAACTGATGATAATTTTCCCGGAAGATTTGGTTGGACCTTTTGGACACCAAAGGGTAGCCTAGGACCTGTGCTGAATCCATCGAAACCAATAAAGATTCCACCGGATGCCAAGAAAATTCGATTATTCGATCTTTGAGAAACGTCTTCGTCCATATCAAGTCTTGAATTTCTTGAGGAAGTTCCGCAAATTTCGTGAAACTATGCTCACGGGCTTGCGGCTTCGGAGGACATTGAAGCTTGACTATGAGGCGTTTCAAGAGAGCAGAAGGGTTATGGCCATGTTCGCAGAACCGCCTGACCCAGTTGAGAAGTCCATGGATGCTTTCGGCAAGAAGAGATTGCAAGTCTTCTGCGAGTGTTTGATCTTCACCAGCATTCGTTTCCAGCATTTCGACTATATTTATAAGATATGCGATATCCTCCTTGTGTTCCGAAAAGTTGTCTTCCGCGAGTTTTTGATCTTCGTCTGCATTCGTGTCTGGTCTTTCGACCAAAGTTGTGACATGCTCGATATCCTCCTCGTGTTTGTATTCCGAAAAGTCGTCTTCTTCTGTGGCGGACATCCTGTATCGTCTTTTTGTCGATTTGTCGAATGACTTGAGACCCCCAAAAAGTTCACCGGGATGTTAATCCGATGAACGAGGTTACTTTCAAAGCGGATAATCCAGGTTCGAGGAGCAGTTGTCAAGATTTGGGGGGGGGGGGGACCTGGCGGTACGTTGTGCTCAAATTTTGAAAGTTGGAGTGGAAAGTAGAATCATAAAACCTCAAGTGTGTGTGCTACTTAATTATCTAACCCTGCACTAAAATCAATCCCGCGACCTAGAATATAGGGCCCGGAGATAGACGCGTTTGATGGTCACGTGTTCTACTAAAAAACATAAATCAGCGAACCTCTTATGATCTAAATCTTAGATAGGGATAATATACCTAAAGTCTTCCCGATTGCACTCTAGGCCCTCTATATTAGGCACATGTAAATTTATGTTTTCCATAGTTGGTGGGCGGAAGACAGGGGCCCCTTTTTAAGCGAATGAAAACTTCATCATATATCAAGTCACTTTACAAGAAAATATTAGAGGCTTTCATAACTTTTAGCGACGCAGCATCTATCTTCTGAGACACCTTTCCATTTTTATAGCAACTCTAGTAGAGTTAGCTTTCTAAGAACCACAGCTCCTATATATCAAGTGATAAGTCCTTACATTTAACTTCTATAGTGTTTTAAGGCCTTCTTTATAAAACGCCCTATGCTCCTCATGCTAGATAGAAAAAGGTAGCACTTGATATTAGTTAACTTTTAATATTCTACGCCACCTAGTCTATTACCTAGTCTATTATAAATTAGTGGAGCTTTTTCCTATTTACTATAAGGCTTCTTTATGTCGCAGCGACTTTTTATATAGAAGGCCGTAAAACACTTTTGAAGTTAAAGGTTGCTCTTTGAATCTTCTTTTACTAATCGCCACCATATCGTCTCAGCCACAAGAGAGTTGCAATATATTTGAAAGCAGACGATGTCATAATTTCAAGGTCTTTTCCCAACTGGCAAGCCACAATGCCTTGGGCTAACTGGGGCTAACCGACAGGGTAATTCCATAGGCTGGAGAGCCCTGATTTGAAAGTCTGCGCCTTGGAGAGTGCGGGGTAAAAGTATCACGCGACGATGGAAATAGGACACTATCGAAACTCGCTATGCTAATGCTTGTACTCGAGTAGCCGCTAGCCAAGATCGGCTGCGACACCCGCTGTGCCACTGCCCAACTTGATTATAGGCGATAAATTCAACGAAACATAAAAGGCAGCGTACTCGTTAATGATGGAATGAACTTCATGAACACGACCTTCTTCACCTGTCATTTGCATCCTTACCTACCAACCCTTCCCTAATTAATTATGTACGCAGTTCGTCTCAATATTCTCCTCGGCGCCCTTCTCTCACTCGCTGCAGCTGAGATTTCCCCCCGGGGAGATAATGATCCTGCCGCTGCGTATCTAAATCAGATGTGCTCGCCAGTATACGACAACGCAGTTGATAGTGATGGTCCCAACACGAACATCCTCGGCTCAATAGAAAACTCACCATTCCCGTGCGATCAATCGCTATATATTTTTTTCGTTTGCACTGCCAATGGCACCACAGAGATCGACTTCCTCGCGGAACAGCAATGTATCTGCACTGGTTCATACTGGGAAGCCCTAGAGGCTTGTTCAGCCTGTCGGTTTGCGCATGGCTCATCTGACGATTCTCCAGAGGAAGCAGATGCTCCCCGATCCTCGCTCAAAACGGCAGAATGTAGCCCAAGCCCCCCTTTTCAGCCATTTTCGAACCTGATGCCGACCATCAACAGAACAGCCTACCGTCTCCAGCCCAATATCACGCTTACCAACGACAAATTCCCGAGCAACACGGCCGTCAGTAATTATTACACGAAGCCAGTTAGCTTCACACCTGGAAGCATCACCGGAAGCGCTACGGCAAGATTGACGTTCTTCACGAATTCGGATGAGGTAAGGTATACACCTACCAGCGTTCCTCCGAATAATGGAACTGGCACTGCGGGGAGTAAGTCGTCAAATGCGGCGCCAAGAGACGATGTTAAGGTTGCTGGTGGGCTATTGGCTGGACTACTTGGTGTAGCTGCTTTGCTTTGAGTATTTAGGATGGTTGTTGAACTTCTGGTCATGTAGGCAATTCTTTAGTGTGCTTCAATAGTAGCTTGGCTTTCTAGCGTCCCTATCTGATATATTTCTTTCGTGGATGGCTGGCCAGTTGATAGGCTTTATCTTGGGCTGTGTTGCTAATGATCGAGGTGATTCATCCACCGTACGGGGTACTCATAATTGAAAGGTTTTCCGACCATCTGGGTTACTTTTCTCTTCTGATTGGCTTTTAGGAGGTGCATACTATCTTTTCAAGTATTCAACTTTGTCGACGACTTCTACACTATGATAAGGTGATCAAAATAATGTGGCAGCTCCAAGTGCGGGGAAAACCCCTGACCCCACCAAAATACTATAGGGGGTTCTAGCGAGAAAGGGTGGACTGTGCACCCTGTAACTGCAGGTCCTGGTGAGTCTGGTCTAGTGGGTCAGCATTAACCTTACTGTAACGACACTTCACTCACCTCTATACCTTAGAAGCAAATGCTGCGCATATACGCCGACGTGAATTTCAGTGGTGTTTCAGCCACATACTGTCCCTTCCTTACCTAGCGTTCATTTTTCTCATTTAATGATGCCGAACTAATAGTCGGTCCTTCCTTCTTTGCTCGCTTCGCTCATAGTCGGGAGAAGCGAACGTCCCAGGTAAGCGATTGTCCCAGCTCAAATTTGTATGGGTTTCCTCACCAAAATTAAAAACTGCACCTATTTCCTCACCTAAAATGTATCCAAAATACTACTTTTTACGACTTTTAAGCTACGCAGCGTATTTAATTTCTATTTTAAATAGTTATATAGCTTAATATATATATAGGGAAGCCTTATATAATTTATTTTATAATGCATCTAAAGTGTGGTGGAGTTATATATGTTTTAACCTGTGTTTTTGCACCTATATTATCACGATTTTGGTGTCTGGGATAATCGCTTACCTGGGACATTCGCTTCTCCCGACTGTGAGCGAAGCGAGCAAAGAAGGAAGGACCGACTATTAGTTGTCAAGTGCCTGGCTCGAAAATCATGGCAACACTATCGCGGTACCTTGCAGGCCCGTCTCTATCCGGGGTGTTACACCTTTTCGTGAAATTTTGTACTTATTGGCTGGTCTGTGTAGTTTTGAGCTCAGCTTATATCAACGAAGAAACACAGGAATCTTGCATTTCGGCCGAGAGTGTTGTTCGGCCGTACTTTCCTCTCTCATTTGCTTCTCCCCTTATTTCTCGTAGTCCTCAACCTACCCATACAGTCCTCACGCTGCACTCTTTTGGAGGCATCCAACTATCGCCCAGCTTCTTTCGTTTTCTTATATGACCTCTGCAATCATGAAAGCGTTCTTACTGGCCCACTTTCTCTCTGTTTTTGCAGTTGCAGTCTCAAGCACTATCCCTTCAGTTGATGATGGGGCATGTGCGAGCCTTCTGGTTGATGATTTTGCATCGCAGTCACGATTGACATTTCTGTTCTACAATGCCATGCTTCAGTCTTCTTTCGACGATGGCACCATGGCTCCAATTACAGGCAGAGCTGATACGGCAACTTCAGTCATCGTTTCAGATAATCACCTCACGCTGACCTCGGCCAGTGACCGGACTTCATACTGGTATACCATGCTTGGGTGCACCAGTGCTACGGATCTTTATGGAGGCATTGGTATGACGATCAAAGCATCAAAAGGCACGAGCATGACAATTGAGCTCCAGACTTCGCAAACCTGCTCCTCGGACCCCCACTCTCAACGATCTTGATTCAACTATTTTGGGATGGGACTTTGATGGAACGGAGCAGTATTATACGATCCCGTTTTCCAGATTCCAAGGATTAGACACCAACCACCTCTTGAGTCTGCTCCTCTCTGGAATAAGCAAGCCAGTTACCCTGGGTCCAATCGCTTTCTACTGTGGGGTTTCCGGGACAGCTTATCCCGTTCCATCAACGATCCCGGTTCTTGAGCCAACTTCCACAATTCCAGCAGCCACAGGGCCATCAGCTTTCCTCATCGACACTTTTGGAAATGCAACATTCGCCAGCGTTTTGCTGCTTCTATTCCCGGTGCCAAGTTTGTGGAGTGGAGCGTGGATGTGCAAGATTGGTTGTAGGCGCAGGGCTCGACACCTGAGAACCAGATCAAGAATTTCCAGAGCGACGTCGATAAAGGAGGTAATCTGGTCGTTATGCATTACTTGTACAATACGACTGTAAGCTACTTGCCTCAGTTCATTGATATTGCAAGGAAAACAGAAAAGCAGTTGATGAGGGTTGATCAGTGTATGGAGAATCCTGATGCACCTCTTTTGTGACGACGCTGGGTTATGGAAGTCGTGATTCTAGTAAAAGCTAAGCAGATTAAAGCTGTGATTAAAGTTAAAAGGCCTTTTCTTCAGTTATTAACCACCTGGCGGAAATTGAAGCTCTGGGAGTATAAAAGTTAAGTGAATGCCAGACAGCCCCGAATTTTCTCTGCTCTGCCGGGAAACTGATTAATCTGTCATGCATTCTCTGGCAGACATGATAATAAGGTGAATTATCTTATTTTAGAGTGGTTTCTGCTATGTGTTTTGCTACTATAGAAGGAATACTACCTTTCCAAATGGGGTGTTTCGTGTCCATGGTTCGAGTACGTATGAAAAATAATTAATAAAGTTTTACAGCTGAAGTTGAGTACTTGTCTATTCATTAGATCAGACTATTTGCAGGTCTCAATATCTAAAGCAAGTCAACTCATTGAATCTAGGAAGCGATCTATCTGGTTTTGGAACGGCACAACAGAATCATTCACCTCATCAGGGTGAATATACTACGAGAAGCTTGCATAAGAAGATCTTTCCATGAAGTTTCGCCTTTCAACCTTTTCAACAAACACTCAACTATTCCTCCCGATAGAAAGTCACCGACCACCCAAACATCGTCGCCATGTCAAGCCAAAAGACAAAGTTGGCGCCGCACATATGCTCTTGCAAGCCTCTAAGGCATGCGAACGAAAGTGAGTGCAAGGAATTTGAAGCAAAAGTTGTTCACACTCAAACCTCACAACAGTAAGGCTGAAGGACGGGCGATAATTTGAATACGAAGAACTGACCCGCTTGCAGAGTTACTCTTGATTCCCCGCTCGTTATAGTAATATGCGGCCCAGAAAAGAAAGCGTTTACAGTGTACCACCATCTCCTCACTCTCCATTCGGAGCACTGCCAAGAAAAGCTGGATGGGATTCCAGAAGACGGTGATGGCAAGATCTTTCTTCCAAATGTTACACCTACACAGTTTACACATTATCACAACTGGATGCTGTGGCGAGAAGTTTTATTCTACCCTCATGATCCTCACTCATTCGATGCATTGTGGAAGGTTGGGCATCTACTACGAGACGGGCGCTTTCAAAATTGAGTTATGGACAAGATTCGGGAATACGCCAATTATGATCCTCGTCAATGGATGTCAGCCGAAGATGTGCAAGTCAGATGGAAGATCACAGACACGGGCTCTATGCCGAGGAAACTGGTAGCAGATTCTTTAGCTTGCAACCATCCCCTCCACAACGAAGACCTCGAGGCGCAAAAGTTGTGGACAAAAGTTCTCCAAAAATACCCCAATCTCAGCACCGATATACACAAAGCTAGCGCGAAGAAGTGGAATGGCACTCAGCCATGGGATGATGAGCACAGAATGTCATACATGATACCAGACACTGTTTCCCTTGAGCAGCGATGGGAGGATCAGATATTGGCAAAGAGAAGCCGCGAAGAAGTCAAAGCCGCTGCAGATGGAGGTTGCCTCAAAAGCCGGCTTGAGCTGCTGCATCTGGATCGGAATCTAGATCAGAAGTTATTCGCCGTGGTTTCAACATCCTCGGCTTTGGGATGATCGTATCGCATGGTGGACCGCGGATGAAGACTCCCGAACTGTGAGAACTTTCTGGGGGAGATTTCTATTGAGGCGTAAGAGGGTATACGGATTGTCATGAGGATATCGGGCGGAGTGAAAAGCCCTTTCTTCTCAGACCATGAGATATTTTCAGCTAGAGCAGGTATCATCCAAACCAGCTGTTGCTGGCTCCTTACAACTACTGCTCATACAACCTATGGTCTCTCATCTTTGGTCCTTCTTTTCACCCGTGAACAAGATATAACCTACGTGAGAAACGCTTTGTTTATACCTACACATAGAATATCACAGGATAGAAGAACATCTAGCTTCCGATCCGAGATTGAGTTAGAAGGAATTCGAGATCATTCCAAAAAAGTGAATGAGAGAACATGTTTCCATAATTCACTCCTACTCCCACTCCCAAGCGAGCCTGAAATAGTTTTCTCTCGTCGACGATCTCCAACTTCCTAAACCAAAATCTTCACCTCATATCAAACAACCTCGCCTTCACGATGTCGAGCCAACCGAAGAAAGCTAATCAACATCAGTGTTCTTGCAACTCCCATGGAAGCCAATTCGAATGTGATGAAGCGAAAGAGCAAAAGGACCACCTCGAAGTCGCCCAGAAAGAGCAAGAAGACCACATCGAAGTCGCCCAGAAGTAAGTCTCCCACCACAGCTAAGACCTCCTCTCTCCTCTTTCGGTATCAAATTAACGAATGATCAAAAGGGTTATAGATGGCAGACTCTATTTAGAATAGCAGCTAGCTTGCTTGCCCCACGATGCTTCGGTGTTTTCTTTGCGACCCTCCCAAAGATCCATTCGGCCACATCCGCGATATAAAATTCTAAGTATGCATCGTTGTGGTCGATGAAAGAATCAGATGGGGTCCATCCTCGATATGGCACACGGATGAATCTATGCCAAACTCTTCACAGGTATTCAAGTGTTCTTAATCAAAGCTTGATATTTACCACCACCCGCAACGCTAGAAAGTAGTATCGGCTTGCCCTCTCTCGTGATATGCAGCTGTGCTGCGCAGAATTGTCAAATCCACTGTTGGTGGTGACGATCAGCCGTTGTATCACTCACATTTGACTTGGTCCAAAATTGATTCTAGACGCTGGAATAAATCCGCCAGAAAGACCTGATTTAAGATGTATTTAACAAAATCACGGTATGACTCCATGGCTAAGATTTCCAGGAGTAGGTAGGTAGGGCTATCAACACTAGTGAATATATGCATATGAGGATCACTGGGCTTGTGTTGAAGCTTTCTGATATTTGAAGTTTTATTCTTATTAAAATACTGCTTCCATACCGATGAAAAGCGCAAGGGCCACTCTCGGGGTACATCTTGATTTATTCCGTGAAAGTCCTATAGTACATTCTTAAATTTTCGTGGCGTTTGCAAATGTCTCACTTCCTATATTATCACGACCACATCATTAAACCCGTGCTTAAAATTATATCCTCAAATTTTTCCTGCCGTTCATCAGACCTTTACAAACATGCCAATTCCAAACAAACCCATCAGAACACCAGCATCAAGCTACTTTGCCGGAGTCGGATGGACGCTAATAATAATACCATGTCCGCATCCGGCGATTCCCAACCAACGCGACGGCGAAACACGAAAACATCTGAGAACAAAGACACAACAAGCTTTACCTAGACGCATGCAGTTCATCTGAGAAAATTTCTTACACTAATAATTGTATTCTCCTTCAGTACACATTATTGTTTTCGTCCGAGGATGGTTATTGTCGCCTGCAAACCACAAATTAAAGCGAGGCCAGCCATTCCGACGGTACTACCAAGGTCCCAATAATACCTATTCCTACTCCAAAAACACCGTTATTCCAACCCAGACACCCATCCCCAGTATCAAATTATCTCACCAATAACTACCGCCAACAATTTATTTCTCTAGCACCAGCTTGCACGACCACAAATTTAACCACCTCTTGCTTCTCCATACCATACCAAGAAAACGCATATCAACCAACACCAAAGGAAAACCATAGACGAGAATAGAGATATCCGCAGTCCTTTAGAGCTAATAAACTAAAAGATTAAACCCAAACCTAAAAACTCTCTAATTACGCGAAAAAGAAAAAGGGGGCGGATGTGGGATGTGGGTGTTTATGAACTGAGATCGGAGTTGAGAGAGAAAGGAATATTTGCGCGACGTACTGTAAAAGTCCTGTCTGCATGATAGGAGAAGGAGTGAACTGCTGAAACTACACTTAATCTCATATTGGATGTTTTTGTCATATACGAATAGCTATTTAGATATCCCAGAAAAGCGATTGATGGATGTATGAGATGCTCTCGAGTGCTATAAGTCGAATTGGAATACTTGCCGTGCTTATTTAACACTTAAGCTATAACGCAAAGATATTTCCATCAACTGACACTAATTCATCTGAAAAACATAAAAACCCCCTTTCTGTTTCCTTAATCCCCTCCCCCTCCCCTTATTCTTTCATCAACTCATCCGTATACATCACAACCACCGTTTTCGTCCCTCCTTTCACCAACTCAATTCAAAGCCCCCGAATCCCCGCATCCGGACAATACCTTCTTTTCTCTTTCTCTTTCTCTTACCCTTTCTCTCTCTCTTTGTAACACCCCATCCCCTCCTAGTTATCACTTCCTACCTACAAACTCATACCCATCATCACCGCATCTAAATCCTCTTTTACAATAAATAAAAAATCTACACTTTACCCTTTATACTCAATTTACATTACAACCGAAAATGCCACCCAAGAACAACCGAAAAAAGGGAGGAGGTAAGAAAAAAGGCAGCGGTCGCTCTTCAGCCGTCACATCACCTACGCCCCCCGCAAGCGCATCGCAGTCACGAGCGCAATCGCGACTCCCCAGCCCAGCACCAGACTCCTCGTCCTCCGGTGCCGGTACAGGAGATCCAAGTATCGGTACCACATCTCCATCTCCGTCTCCGGCGCCAACTACAGCTGCAACTCCACCTCACTCTCCCAAACGATCCTCAACACCAAAATCCCCCGAATCAGAACTCTCCATCCCAACCACGAGCCCGAAGAAAAGTCCCGTGGCAGCGACAAAGATCTACACGTCTGAAGGCGATGGAGAGGTGACGCCGACACCGTCGGGAGTTGGCGATGTAGATGTAGCTGTGGTTGAGAAGGAGGATTTGAGTCCTAGGTCTGGAAGTGCTGGTGCAGGAAAGAATGAAGATTCGGCGCCACAAGAGCCGGTGCAGGTGGGTGAAGGGGAGAAGAAGGATGAAAAAGAAGATGAAAAAGGAGAGAAAGAAGAGAAAAAAGAAGAAGAGAAAAAAGGTAAGTAGCGCCGAGGAAATAAGTAAGTGCGTATAGCAGTTAAGTTAACAGCAGTAGATCCACCGAAATCGTCCTCACCAACCCAGCCAAAACCCAAACCCAGCCTCTTCGAGCCCGCGTACCCGCGCACAACCGTCGTGCACGGCACGCCGCAGGTGAACTACGCGACGGGCTCGAGCCGATCCGACCACGTACACCGTCTAAGGAGCGCCGGAGGCAGTATGAAGAGGCACATGGGATGCGGAGTGCGGATATCGCTGCTGCTGCTGTTTCTCCTGTTCTTTCTCCTACTCCTGCTCCTGAGAAGTCAGAGAAAGAGGATGAACCATCTAAAGATGATAGATGGGTTGATGAGAAAGCTGCTGCTGGAGGAGGGGGCAGTGATAGTGATGACCATGGCGGTGATGATGATAATAGGGGCAGAGGTGTAGATGGAAGCCGACGGACATCGTTAGACCGTCCTCTCAGCCGTACTTCCGAGCAAATCGACCCCGAACAACCACTCCAGGAAACAGAGCCACAATCCCACAACACCGCTCAACGCGAGGACGTAGAACTGCGTACCCCATCCCCCGAACGACGGCGTAGTAAGGAAACCGAAGCTCCCGACGAAGACGAAGAAGAAGGAAGCAAGAAGACGGCCGAGGAAGAAGAGGGGAAGGGAAAGAAGACAGCCCATGATGATTTATTTGACGAGCTCTTCGCGAAACCCACTGAACGCAGATACCTTGGTCCGGATGGCAAGGTTCCTGATTCCATTTCTAAAGCTCCTATTTTGGGCGGCAAACCTCCACCGCGTGAGAAGAGAAAGGCAAAGAGGGAACGCCTGGCTAGGGAATTAGAAGAGGAGAAGCAACATGCTCGAGACCGGGGAATCGATCCCGATGCACTTCTTGCAAAGACGGCGAATGTGCCTAGTCTGTTAGATTACCCACTCGTAAGCTCACCCCATCTCGTGTGAAAGATGTATACTAATGTTCGTAGGAAACGAAAGCCCAGGAAGAGTTCCGCGACTACGCCGATGAAGATGACAACGCAGATGAAGAATGTGTCAAACTTGCCTTGGCAGCTCTTGACGCGGAGAACAGCGCTCAGATAAATCTCGTTGCGAGGAACTGGCAGCTCGAGGAGGCTAATGAAAAACAAGCAAAAGCCTTAGCACCTATTAATGAGGCGTTGATGGAAACAAGGGAGGAAAAAAGAGAGTTGGAAGCAATAATCCAAAGTTTGAAAAACGAGTTGGCTAAGGGTCGACGATCAAGCGACAAGTTGACGGAGGAAGAAGTGAACGAGTTCAACAACGAATTGAAGAAAGATAACGCGAGACTTCAGAACCAGCTCGAGGCTGCAGAGAAACACCGTGCAAACGCAGAGAAACAAGTGAAGATCGAGGTAGAGGCGGCGATTGAGCCCAAAGACGAGAAAATCAAGCAGCTTGAAGACCAAGTCCAACAGTTAAACATCGAATGCGATACCATGAAAAACACAATGCAAAGCGTGCCTATCGACGCCAACAAAATAAGTGATTTGAAATATCAACTCGATGTCGCAAAAAATAAGTCCAGCGAACTCAGCAGCAAGCTCCACAGCCAGCGGTCAGAGAAAGAAGAAGAAGTTAGGAAGGCCGAGTATCTACAGGCGCAGTTGTTTAAAGAACAGCATGAACATATTGCTGCTACAAGAGCCGCCGAGAAGCTGTTTGCTGAGGAGAAAAATGGGTTGAATAGAAAGATCTTGGAGCTAAAAGAAGATCTGGAGTGGAAGGAGAAGGCATTGGACGATGTTGAGGATAAGTTGGCTGTTCAAAGTAAGTGTTCTCTGTGTACGACCGAGACAGCTTTCCTGACGGAGACAGGTCATGAATCAGATTCAGTAAGTAGTGAAAACGGAACCCCAGCACACGACACTATCAACTTCGTCATCCTGCGTGTCGAAAGTGCCCTACGCACCATGGTGCACGAACGCTCGCTCTACGGCGTCCGAGCCGGTGACACTAATGTAGCTCTCAAAGCAGCCGCAGAAGCTAGTAAACTGGCCGACAACCTCAAAGACGAAGCCCTGCAAGGCCGAGCGTACTTTTGGCACGGTGTGGCGCTGTACTACGCCAGCGAGAGCAAGTTGGCCTCAGATATGCTGGCAAAAGCGCAGGATTTCACGCAATGGCGGGAGCCATTGCGGGAGAAGAGATGGTTAGCGAAGTGGATTGATGCTGCGAATTCAACGGAGGTTTGTAGACGAAAGGAGGACTACTGGAGTCCGGCGCTTTACAAGCATTCGAGGACTGGAGAACAGGAAAAGAAGGCAAAAAAACCAAAGAAACCGAGGAAGGGAAAGGACTCAAACAGTGAGCTGCAAGCTATCATTAAGCGCTTACAGAAGAGAAAAGACGAAAGACAACGAGTTCGGGTAGATTGATTGCGAAAAGGATGGAGATATTTTGGGCGTATTTGGATACATGTCAAAGGAGTTTGGAAGACACTTGTCTGGAGTAGATAGGTGGACATTTGAATGAAAGATTTTTAGAAGTTCGAGGTCGAGAATTCCATCATTTCTTAATTCCATTTACCTATACGATGATCCCGAATCCCGAATCATCCTGTATTACACTGATAATATACTGCCGAATGGAATATCCCAAAACCATCCCGCTATTGCCATTCCACCTAAACTCATGGTTAACGCCATCAGGAAGTTGACCTGATTGTTGTCAAGCAACCCGACAGAGCCGCTCTCAACAACTCGACTCGGTTTCTCATCCCCAAAGGTCGGCTGCCGAAACTTCTTGTTTGCATCGTATTGATCCATACCTCCCATCCTCTCATTCAAATCTTCCTCCAAAGCTTTAGCCTCTTCTTTGTTCGGATACAATGGAACCGCGTCTTGTCCATCTCCGCCCAGCAAGGTCGCCTTGATCTCTGCCCGTTTCTTATAGTGCATACTACTGGGACCAGCTCTCGAGACAAGAACTCTCTGTCCACCCTCGCCTTCAACGACTCGCCCGGTTCTGGTATCCACCACGCTCTGTTGCAGCCAGCCTCCGAGGAAGCTATCGAGTACACTTCCAAGGGCACCCCATAATGCCATAGCCGTGGAGAACCGTTGGCGCGATCTGAAGTTCCAACCCAACGTTGGCGCACAGAAAGGTATCAAGGCCGTGGACGCCGCCACGATGACCAACGATCCCAAGAACCCTGCCATAATACCGTAAGTTGTGACACCACCGTTTGTTCCCGGGGGCACCTTTCGTAGATTCCAGGATGTGATGAGACGGGGTTTGGATTTCGATAGGATTCCGAGCTCTGAGCTGAACGTGTCTGCTGCTACGGCGGCATAGTTTGCGACAATTCCAACCACCAAGAGGTCTCCAGGCCATGAATAGCACGTCTCGTCGACGCCGGTGGCGGGGTTGATGTCTTGTCCGCGTCGGTGGAGCTGGTAGGCGTGGAGAAGGGTAAGGATAGAGGCAACGCCGGAGTTGGCGAGTACTGCAGAGGTTAGAAAGAATGCTGGGGGTCGTAGAGTAGATATTACCTTGAATATGGGTTCTGGCCCCTTCCCCACCAGAGCTTCCCGACGCGTTCATCGTTAACTTTGCCTTCTCATCGTGCTTTATCTGGGAGACGTCAGCATGTAAATTACCTAGGCAAGCTTGGAAAAGACCCCGTACCTTTGTAACTCTTGTGCCAGCCAGAAAGAAGACAATAAGCAGGGCAAAGGGCAGACTCCATGGGTGTACGGCGTGGGCGACAGCTGTGAGGAGTGCTGCTACGATGCCTGCGGGAGTCAAAGATTTATGTGACCATGAGCGATACAGCATGGCCACAATGACTGGGACTGCGATGATTGCCTTCATCTTGGAATTCAGATTGCAAATGTTGAAGAGGAGGAGATGTTGCCAGGCTGGCTGGAGGACAGATGTAGAAACATGGACTCGGGTCAGACAGAAAGAAAGGTCTCTCCGTCATTGTTGTGATTGTCGGTACTACATTGTACAGTACAGTACTATACGTGACACGCGACGGATGACTGTCGAAACGCGTGCAACATCAACAACTTCTTTTTTTCTTTTCTTTCAATTGTGAATTGGGTACAGTAATCAACATGAAGCTCGATATTTTGATTGCATTTTCATGGTTTAGAGGCTCCTATTGCCCAAATCTTTCGTCCATGTCTCATATACTTATTACCCCGCCCACTTTCGGAGCTGTGCTAATTTGCGGTAAACATTTGCGGTAAATAGAAGGTATATTCTCATTCTGCTTTACTCGTCCTTGTCCTCGTCCTCCTTCACCTCTCCCTCGTTGACTTTGCCTCTTTGCTCTTTGAACCGCGTCTGCGAGAAAGAGATCAATCATGCTGTTAAAACTTCAAGTTGGCGTTACTCTCGCCTTGACATCTCTCTCTTCTGCCCATAAAACCCATGCCTCCAATGCTTCTCAAGCCGTTGGAAGCCAAACGCTCGAAGCACCGTACCCATATGTATTCCCAGTACTTCAAAACGGCCCAAGTCTGAACAATGGCCTGTTTCCAATGCAACTATGCCACGGCTTCAAGCTAGAAGAAGCTTCAATTGATCAGCTCCAGCGAGCCATGTCAAATGGCACATTAACCTCAGTTCAAATTGTGCTTTGTTATATGAGGAGGGTCTATCAGACAGATGGATATATCAGGTGGCTTGAAGACTCCCTTCCGACCTGGAAATCCTGATTACTGACTGGTCTACCTCAGGTCCATCATGGAAATTAATCCTGATATTCTTGAAATAGCAGAGGCCCTTGATATTGAACGCGCTCAAGGAAATGTCCGTGGACCCCTCCATGGTATCCCGTTCCTCGTCAAAGACAACATTGGTACCAAGGATAAGATGGAAACCACTGCTGGTTCATGGGTGCTTCTCGGTTCTGTCATCCCAAGAGATGCCCACGTCGTGCACCTTTTACGAGAGTCTGGAGCAGTATTGATGGGGCATGCAACTCTCAGCGAATGGGCTGATATGAGATCAAACATCTACTCCGAAGGTTATTCTGCAAGGGGCGACCAAGCCCGATCTCCTTATAATCTGACTACAACTCCTGGAGGGAGCAGCTCTGGGAGTGCTGCAGCCGTTGCTGCTAACGTGGTGAATTTTGCTCTTGGCACAGAGACTGACGGCAGTATTATCAATCCTGCTGAGCGCAATTCATTGGTTGGCATTAAACCTACAGTTGGATTGACCTCTCGTGCTGGGTAACTAGTGAGATATCATGTTTTGAACCGAGCTGACTGAATTCAGTGTGATTCCAGAATCTCACAACCAAGATACGGTTGGATGTTTGGCCAAGACTGTCAGAGATGCAACGTACTGTCTCGACGCCATCTATGGTCCCGATCTTCGGGATAACTATACACTCGTTCAACAAGCTCCGGAAGGAGGATTTTCGCAGTTTCTCAGTAGCAAGGGTGCGCTTAATGGGGCAAAATTCGGCCTACCGTGGCTCAGCTTCTGGCAATGGGCTTCCGAAGACCAACAGCAGCAGCTTCTCGAGCTCATCAGTCTCATCGAGTCCGCTGGTGCGACAATCATCAACGGCACCGAACTTCCTCACTGGCAAACCATCGTCAGTCCCGACGGATGGAACTGGGACTACGGCACCACCAGAGGCTTCCCAAATGAGTCCGAATACACATATGTAAAAGTAGACTTCTACAATGACATCGCCAACTATCTAGCAGAACTCAACAATACCTCTATCCGCTCCCTCGAAGACATCGTGCAATACAACATTGATAATGTAGGTTCAGAAGGCGGAGTACCCAACGTCCATCCAGCTTTCGCATCCGGCCAAGACGGCTTCACAGCCTCCCTCGCAACAAATGGAATCATGAACGAAACGTATTGGCAAGCCCTTGCTTTCTGCCATCGCACCTCCCGAGAAGAAGGGATCGATGCTGCACTTTCCTACGATGGCGCAAACCTTACAGGTCTCCTCGTTCCTCCAGATGTTGGGCAAACCTACCAAATCGCTGCGCAAGCTGGGTATCCCATGGTTACGCTACCTGCTGGTGTTAGTCCTGAGACGGGAATGCCGTTTGGATTGGCGCTCATGGGGACCGCGTGGAGTGAGAGTACGTTGATTAGGTATGCAAGTGCGATTGAGGATTTGCAAATTAGTAGCGGGACAAAATATCGAAGGGAGAGTCCGCTTTGGTATGATTATAGGAGCAAAAATGTTCCTGTCAATAATGTCTAATGTCGAACGAGACATAGTACCAACCCTTTCACGAACCCCCGAACCCCAATTAACAAACCGGTCTACATCTTGATGTGAAAATCTCAACTAATGGTATAACTTCAGCTTACAGGCAGCTACTAATCTTAGCCAATTATCTTTCCACCTTCCTACAATTACAAGATAACGAGGCAAAGGGTCTTGTGACCAATTTAATCACGTGAAAGTTCACCCCCAACCTTGATTTCTCGATATGTTGGTGCAACAAACCCTCAACATCATTAATTCTAGGTATTCCAAAATGACAGGAATAACTTCATCAGGCTCGGCCAGCCTACCAACGCCTAATTCAACTAAATCCTACTGGCATCGAGACCCCTCCAAGGTCCTTTTCGGTCATCGAACAACACCATCACTCCCCACAAAAGCTGACCTCGTGATCATTGGAAGTGGCATATCTGGAGCATCTGCCGCTCATTTCCTCCATGAGAATGACAAAGGCAAAGACCTTGATATTGTGATGTTAGAAGCCAGGGAAGCATGTTGGGGTGCAACGGGTCGAGTGAGTCGATTTACCCCACATCATCAATCACTCTAACAGATGACAGAACGGAGGCCACTGTCAACCCCTGTTATACAGTGCACTCCCCGAAGTTGGAGCCTTCGAGCTCCGCAATTACAAAACCCTCAAAGCCCTTGTGGAGAAACACAACATCCCATGTGACTGGCGCTCCGTCTCAGGCTGCCACGCCTACATGGACGCCGACATGTTCGCCACCGGTTTGGAAGAAATTCGATACCTCCAAGAAAACCACCCGGAAATAGCAAAACTAGTCAAAGTCATCACCAAAGACTCCCAAAACCCGTCACTCTCAGACCTCCGCATTCCCACCGCCGCAGGGGCATTTCTACAAGCTCACGCCGCTTCTCTATGGCCCTACAAACTCGTCTCCTGGATGCTGGAAACCCTCCTCTCTTCAAACAAACAAGGAGTAGGAAATTTCAACCTTCAAACAAATACTCCAGTCACACATCTCCAAAACATAGACGGGGAATCTTGGATTGTTCATACACCTCGCGGCATGATCGCCACAGACAGGGTACTACTCACAACAAACGCATACACATCACACCTCCTACCAAAATTCAGCGATCTGATCGTTCCAGTACGCGGAGAAATGAGCGCGCTCATACCGCCGCCATCAATGAGCCCTGCGAGCAGCACGCATAAACCGCTGGAACATACTTACGTATTCATTGGCCACGGGAAACAGAACATCAATCAAGACGATTACCTAGTCCAACGGCCTTTCGCCCCAGAAAACGCAAAGCAAAACGGAGCAGGAGAACTGATGTTCGGCGGCGGCCGCTCCTACGCTGCGAATGCCGGCCTGGGCGTCTCGGACGACTCATCCATCGACGACCCCGCCGCCGCGTATCTCCGCCGCGAG
>QGMF01000638.1:0-22150 GCA_007821475.1 Lachnellula arida
GTGGTTCTGTAGGTGCGCGTATTGTGGTTTGGGCTCAGGTGTGGGGAAGAGGTTGTACTCGGGCTGGTGCCTCGGCGGTGTACGCTTGGCGTCGCGTTTGCGGAGGGGCGATGGGAGGTTTTGACGGCGGGTGTGGTGGGGGCGTATCTCATGAATGGGGACTGGGGAGCCTGATGGGTCGACCTGGTAAAGCGGACTTCTTGATGAAGCGGGAGCTTGTTTCGTGGTTCTGTCGAAGTAGGTGTCGAAGATCCTGTCGGACGACGCGTTGTAGGTTTGGAGATCCTCAAAGGAGGAGTCTGAGTCGGATGAAAAAACATCGTCGTTGTCAGATGCCATTCCTGGGAGGTCGGATATTGAGAGCTGTTGCTGGAGGTCTTTTGATGTGGATCGACATGCTCTCAGAACAAGTCTTGGGTGCTTCTTTGGAAGCAATAATTGCCTTGATGGTGAGCTGTCCATTTTGTGGTGGTGGTGGTGGTCGCTGAGATATGTTGTCGAGATGATTGTGGTCGAGGATGGAGATAGTAACCAGCCATCCGAATCATCAAGACACGGAAGCGCCTCTATCTTATGATCTTGAGTATCGATAGATACATTGGCGAGGAATTCTGGGTTGCTCATTGCAAATGGGGAATGGGGAAACAGTTCCTGGGGAAAGCAAGTGGGAGATAAACAACAATCGATACACAAGATTCAGATAATGGGAGCCATTGGCTGTAGGAAGACGGTAAGTGGTGTGTTTATATTCCAGAACACTCGGCAGCAATGCTTGGAGATTCATGTGCATTCCTTCGAGGCAGAAAGATCGAGTCTTCAGATCGAACAGCCCATAATATAACAAATAGGACGACTAAAAGTTCGATAGCAAGCCACTGGGACCCCCTTGCACAATTACAATCCAATGAAAACAGGATTAGGTGTGTTTCTTGCCCGACTTGGACAAGTAACATGTGTATAAGTATCTGTTTCCAGACAGATCAGATTCAATCGGCCCAGAAAGCAGTCCAAACGTCATGCTGTGGGGAGGTAAACACAGTAAATTCCATAGCATACGAAGCTGTGCAACATTGACGGTCCTTCTTGCGTGGACCTGCATTTGCAGCTACTTCAATGCTTGCACAATACGTTATGCAATGCATATGCTGTGCTTTTTCAATTAGAAGTACTTTGAAGCGGACTCGCTGAGGAACTTTTCCCATTGGACCTGTTGGAGAGGGAGAGCTTGTGGCAGGAAAAAGCAAGGGGCAAAGGATACAATACGACAATACGACAATACGCGAGAAACGTGGGGTAGTGAGGTTCGAGAATCAAGGGGCTCTCGGCCTGCCTGGCGGGGAGCCCCTTGCACGACCACGACCTACCTTACACCTGCCTGCAGATGCAGATATTTATTGAGGGAACTCTTGACACCTCACTTTTGCAGATGGAGATAACTCGCGAAAAATACCCAGGTATCTTACTAATAAGCATCGCTGGCTCATGCACTGCACGTGCAGAGTTTTATCCACCCGAGCCCAGCCTCAAATTTTGCTTTCTCTTCTCCATTTCCTTTTCCCATAATCTTGACAGGTCATCGCCGTTGTGCATCGAAACGTTGGAAATGGAGGCGGGATCGTTGAGCCGTGGGTGCGGATGTCTCGAACAGCTTCGGAGTTTTCACCTTTAGCATTGGTGGCATCAATTCGAGGCCAAAGATGCCGTGAAAGATCTAGAAGTCTAGACATCACTGCATTCGTGCCAGCACTTCACGCTCTTATGGTTCTCCATCATATCATAATTAGACAAAATCATCACATGTGCATGCACATGGTACGCAAAGATCCCACGTCGATCGATCACCAATGGATATGATACAGTATGTGGGAGCTATCCGAGTATCCCAATTTTCGGCCCGAGAAAGCATCTCGCTCGGGATCGATATGCCGCAAATCTGCATGACGGAGTTTGGCAATTCCTGCAGAAACCGGAAAGCTTCCGGGCGAGATACTTTTCTTACTTGTCAACACATTCCAGATCCTGATCGGCAGATATTCCTACGCACGAGTTGAAGAGAAACCGGGTCCGGGGTGTATACCACGAACGATGGGTTTACTATCATGCTGCATGCAGATGAGCCATAAGCTCACAAGAGGGAACATCCTGCTTGGTGAACAGACGGATAAGTCTGGGGGGAAGGAGCTTTTGAGGATTCGCTATCTCTTGACGCATATGAATGAGAATCAGGTGAGGGCTACCTAGAAACACGATGAAGTTCATGTTGTTAGCTTCTGAGACATTATCCAGTAAGTACTTCAAATGGCCATTACTCCCGCGGACGGCGATTATAGCATTGCAATTGCGCGCAATGATACTGGCATCGTCGACGTCAGGCGCAACTTCTTCTATCCTCGATTGCAGAAAAGTTTATTCCGTATGCCATCATCCTCCTTGCTTATGGCTTCCCCCAAACACGCTCAACGCTTCTTGATATCGCTCGCACTTACCTTCGCAACGCTGGGGCGGGCCATAGAATCTGGACTCCCATCGCTGTACGTACGTACCTTCCCGTCGACCTTTAACAGTCTCGCCTACAACGTATGCAGAGAATGAACAGATCAAACAATAAATAAACAAATAAACCCACTTGCTACATCATATACATAGCATACACATACTCATACATACTCATACATACTCATACATACTCATACATACTCATGCATACTCATACATACTCATACATACTCATACATACTCATACATACTCATACATACTCATGCATACTCACATACTCATGCATTCTCATGTCATTCTTCAATACACCCTCCTCCACCCTACCTATCCTCACCAACAAGCTGGCCGGCGGTGACAAGATCTACTTTTGGGAAGTGCCCGACTGCAATGTTATCGGTCCTCTTGGCTGGGAGATATATGTATTTTGTGAGTCGACTTGTACGGCTTCTTTCGATGTTTTGTGAAAAGACTGGGTTTTGTTTGTGTGTTGTGGGGGGTGAGGTTTAGGGAGTGTTTTTTGGAGGTAAGTAGCGACACTTCATGGCAATGACTGAGTATTCAGCTGACGCTCTTTCGTGTTATCACATGAGACTACTGAAATGCTCAAATGATTGGTGATAATGAAGACGGTCGAGAATAGCATGGCAGAACCTCGTGGGGATTATTTCGAAAATCGAGAAACATGAAGTCAGCACGTGACTCATTGAAACAGCAACTCTTTTGGCAGAATACATGGGAGGATGCTATTACAACTCAACTTGGAAGTAGCTTTGTGTAGGTAGAGCTTGGTCCAAATGCTTTTCTGTCTCCGCCTGCTGGAAACCCCCTGCTTAAACAATATTCTCCATACCACGGACGCACATAAACAGAACCCTATTTCTCGTCCCCTCTGAATGTCTCAAAAGCATGAAACAACAACACTCGACGTTTAAAATGACCAGCTGCAGGGTCCCGTCGAGGTCTCACGCTCATCTCAAAAGCTTATTGTTTGCACCTCCTACCTGGAGCATCTCATTGGCCCAAGCGAGTGACACCAACCAGCGGGAACGGAAAGCCAAAGCCATTAGGGCACCGCCCACAAGGCGATCTTGCAATTCATGACGCAAGCAGACAGATAGTGCGGGTAGGAATCTATCAACACGACGAAGAGGAAGAGGAACAGGAAAGGAGAAGAAGAAGAACAAGGTTTGATATGGGAAATATATGAAGACGGAGAGTGCACCGTAAAATGGAAGGAGGGTTCGGGGGTTCCTTAGCCATGGAACAGCCCCTACACATTACGAGTCCCTGCCAATCCGTCCAATGCCCGGAACCCGATGGTTTGGATTTGCGCCTTAGCGAGATATGGCTTGCAGAAGGATGCTGATGGTGGATGCGTTTTGTCCGTTCGTGGCACCTGTGAAGAGCCGTTCTAATAAGGCCCGCCCCGCCGACCGACCCCGTAAAACAAATGGGGGGGCTGGTGATGAACTCTAAATCCATCTCCCCTTCAATTTACCACAAGAATAATTGGCTGCCATCAATGACTTCATGATCCAAAAATAAGGAAGCGATGCAGTTCAGTTTACTCGCAACCAGAATTCGATAACTAGAAAGTGAATCGAGTCTTGTTGCCAACTGATTACCCTCCGGCGCAATTCCATCGCATCGCGTCGCGTCGCATTGATCTCCTGAAAACCCTGTACTGTTACTGTGCGAGTACTCACTGTACTCGGACGGTGGACGTGGACCCAGACCAGACTACTACTTCCTGCGCCAGGAAAGCAGTCAGCGAGCCATTGAACTCGACACAACTCGAGCATGCCATGTTCAACCTCATCATCGCATTCTCTGCTTTCGTCTCTCACCTCTCAATTGCATGCGCCGGGTCGTGAGACCGGTCGGCGGCGTTGCGTTGGGTATCAGTGACGCAGAGCAGTGTAGTGTAGGTTGGGCGCGCGAGCAAGATTACAGTCGCTCTACAGTACACGTCCCGAATCGCCTTGAGACATCGTGAAGAACTTGTTTCTGCAAACGCGCGCGCAAAACTCGACGCGAAACCCCAAGATCCTCGGCAGTCCAATTGAAGGTGGAGGAAGTTAGTGGGCTTTTGGGGGACGAGTGGTATTTCACGTTCATTTTCATTTGGTGGGAACTGGGCTGGGTTTTCGCCTCGCCATCTCATTATTCGACACTTTCCCAGCCTTCCCAAATTTCACCGCCTCACGAACACGAAAGAGGTCCTCGACCCAGAACTTTCTTTTAACCACGCTCGTTTTTGCAATTGCAATAATTCTCACTTTTCCTCGAGTTCCAGCCTCTTGTAAAAAATCACATTCCTCGTTTCCCCATCGAGAAACACAACACCCACACCCAACTCGTGTGGTACTGGACACCGGTCTACGAGTAATCGGTACATCTCCCTTTTGCGGGCGGACATTGAATCGCCTTCACCTTGTCGACCTCTCCGCCTTCACCCTTGCTCGCAGCCGCGCTGACGACCCCAATCCAACAACCTTATAACGACCCTTACGACGCAAACGAACCCGTTACGCCCATACCCGCGCAGCGCCAGCAGCAGCGTCCTGTACGAAGAACACATATCGAAGCTGCATCTGCCGGCATCTCCCCACCTCCACAATTTCGATTTGCACAACACCAAAGGAGCGGACAAGAACTCACTAATGATTTCGACGAGGATCTTGCGACTTCAACTCCTGTAGCTTCCAGTTCCCTACACCACTCTCCCCAGTCCGTGAGACGCCCTCATCGCGCCCTCCGGATATCAAAAAACACTTCGAGTGCGATCCTCTTTACTCTCGAAGAGGCATTACGACACCCAAATCCTTTCACACCCGATCTGGTTGAGGAGAACGCCCAGATGTCAGACCTGACTGGTGGGGGGCCTTTAGCACCCGCCGGCAATGGGCGTGGCAACCATGGCGTCTTTAGAGGTCAGGATGTTCCTAGCACTGGTTCGCCCAGCGGGATCAAGGGTCCAAGTGTTATAATGCGCGAGCGACAAGCTAGGGAGGCAAGAAAGCGAGCAGCGCAAGAGGAAAAAGAGGCAATGGAGAGAGCGAGAGCCGATGAAGAAGCTATGATTATTCAGGAGACTAACCGCAGAAACGCAGAGAGGCGAGCGGCAGCTGCTGGCGCTGCACCACAAAGAGTAAGTGGAGAAGGTGGCCAGCGTGGATCTGGTGGCACGACTGGTCAGAGAATCTCGGATAATTCCCAGAGATCAGATAGAAGATCAGGTGATCGAGTAGTCAGTGGTGGCGAACCGGGTCGACAACAAGAGCAATCATTGCAAGGTGTTGGGAGAGGAGGTCGCGCCGTTGGAGGAGGCGAGGCCTCAGCTTCGGCAAGACCACGTCCTACGCAATCACAACAACCCAGACCTGTTCAGCCCGAGCAGCAGCGAACCAGGCCTGCTCAACCTCAAGCAGGACCTTCTGCAGCAGGACCCTCAAATGCACCCCCAGGTGAATCATCTGGTGCCCAACAAACTCGATCTTCTTTTCCGCATGCTTTCGAACGCTGGGAAACCTTGTCTGCCCATTGGGAGGGACTTACCTCGTATTGGATCCGCCGACTACAAGAGAACAGCCGAGAGATTGACAGTGATCCATTATCGCAACAACTTTCTCGACAAGTCACCGACCTTTCGGCTGCTGGTGCCAATCTTTTCCATGCTGTAGTCGAACTTCAACGATTAAGAGCTTCTTCCGAGCGAAAGTTTCAACGATGGTTCTTCGAGACTCGGGCTGACATAGAACGAGGACAAGAAATCCAAGCCATGTTGGAAGCAAGCCTCACGACTGAACGACAAGAGCGAGGAGCTGCTATTGAGACCGCCGTTCAACAGGAACGAGACAGGCTCAACCTCGACAAACAATTGGCGGACATGAAACGTGAACTCGCCATTTCAAAAGAAGAGGCAAAGAGGGCCTGGGAAGAATTGGGTAGGCGAGAAGAAGCTGAACGGGCGAAGATTTCATCGTTACGTGACGGCCAACCAACGTCAATTGGAGGTGTACAAGTCGTTCCAATGATGCAAGGAGTCCCAAATCGGGATATACCACCAACCCGAGAAGGACCATACACTGGCGGATCGATTCCTGCAAACGAACCGGAAGGGCCACTTGACAGTGATACCGCATATCAAGCATACTCGCAGGCCCAACGCGCCGAACCTGCTGATCCATTCGTCGAGCAAAGTGCATCCCGAACCAGTCGAGCAGCAGAACCACAAGTCACTTCGCCTGTAACATCCTATGAAGGTTACTCGCAAGCTCCAGCAGTTCAACCAGCTTCTTCTGCCTTTTACCAGCAGCATCAAGGGACATCTCTTCATCCAAGTGAACGTGATCCGGCATATGATCATTCGGTAACTTCAGAAGGTGCGTTCAGCGAGGGAGAATATCAGATTGACGAGCGAGGTCAATGGATCCTAGATTCTCGAGGACGAAAGATTCCTTACCCAGTTCCTGGTTCTGACGAGGATACAGACGAATACGACGAAGACCAGCAGGAGTTAGCCAGCCGACAGCAATATCCACCAACTTCAACTGGAGTTGAGTATGTGCGCGGGTCAGCCGCTCCATCAGGAGGAGCTCTGGCGCCGTCATCTATGCCGGCGACTTCTGGTGTCGATTACAGCGGTTCTGGATATGGAAGTGAACCGACGGCGGCGGAGTGGAGTGGGGTTCCTCGCCACCATCACCCTACACGACTGAGCGATGTCATGGAGGAAGATGAGCGTTCTCGGACCAGTGCGAGCCAAATCAGCCGGCGTGATTAATTCCACCAAAAGTATATTTCGTCTGTTTCTTGTGAGCTATTCAGCGAGGCGTGATATGGGTAATTGTTTTCAGAAGAGGCATATATTGGCGTCTGGTGTTTTGAGTAATTAGATTGAGCGGCTAGGCATTGTGAAGCATATATCAAGGAGCTGATTTTTGTATGAATAGAGATATTTTCATAGGCATGTGGGCATAGATGAAGTAATTCAATAAGAGTCCTTGTAAAGCGAGAGGCGGGGCTGTAGCACGGAATGTGAGTGAAGAATTTGACGCTGCTTTCAGAATGTATTTGGTGAAGTGTGAAGCTGGAATAAAGCAGCGGTCTAAACTCGGACTAACCGTATTAGACGATGAGCTGAGCTTCACTCCACTTCAACCTGCCCTGCTCGCAAAAATGTCCTGACAGTGTAAGTGGCACTATCAACTTCTCACTCACTCACTCACTCACCCGCGATGTCTAAATCCTTCATCCCAAGCAGGAGTCTCCTATCCAGCTTCTCACGCTCCCTGAAATACGATAAACCTACGCAACAATGCCTCCGACTCCGCAGCATCAACGCATCATGTCTTCACGCCCGAGCCCCGGCCCCGAAAAGCTTTAGCACTTCCTCTGCGCGCACTTACAAGACTGTAGAAGAGCAGCGTTCACGATATAAATCAGGCGTATGTCTTCCCCTTCCCTTCCCCCTTCGTCTCCTCTCTCCCCTTCCCAATTCCCCTCCTCCCCTCACAGCATCAAACAACCAACAAACCCAAAACTAACACAACCCCGCCACACAGCCCTTCTCCTACCGCGCGGCCTCCTCTTCCTCACCTCCGGCGCGCCTAATCTTCTACTTCCGGTACGAAAAAGCCCGCATGGAGCGTCTGCGCATCGCGGAAGCGACCAAGGGCGTCGGGCGGCCCAAGGTCGGCGGGCCGTTCGAGCTGGTGGACCAGGAGGGGAGGCGGTTCACGGATGAGGATATGCGGGGCCGGTACGCGCTGGTTTATTTCGGGTTCAGCCACTGTCCGGATATCTGTCCGGAGGAGCTGGATAAGATGGCGGTGATGATTGATTTGGTTAATGGGGAGGGAGAGGGGGAGGGGAAGAAAGGGGAAAAGAAAGGCTTGTTGCCGCTTTTCATTACGTGTGATCCGGCGCGCGATACGCCGGCTGTGCTGAAGGAGTATTTAAAGGAGTTTCATGCGGGCATTGTCGGGTTGACGGGCTCGTGGGACCAGGTTAAGGACGTGTGCAAGAAGTATCGCGTTTACTTTAGCACTCCGCAGGGCGTCAAGAAGGGCGAGGATTACCTGGTCGATCACAGTATTTATTTCTACCTGATGGATCCCGAGGGCGATTTCGTCGAGGCGATTGGGAGGCAGCATAGTCCGGAGCAGGCGGCCAAGATTATCGGTGGGCATGTGGGGGATTGGAGGGGGAAGTAGCGCGGGGTGTGCATGTGGGTGTGGGTGTGGTGATGGAGTTTGTGCGTGTATATGTAATGGGTTGTATTATTGTACGCTATGAATTGGCCATGGGAATAGATGGGGATTCGCTACTCTTGCTTGG
Organism: Lachnellula arida; assembly: GCA_007821475.1. Taxonomy (NCBI): domain Eukaryota; kingdom Fungi; phylum Ascomycota; class Leotiomycetes; order Helotiales; family Lachnaceae; genus Lachnellula; species Lachnellula arida. Next base: position 8,840 of record QGMF01000638.1, read on the forward strand.
TTTACAGTATCTGACCTGAACCACGCCCTCTCCGTCCTTTTATATTTCTTTCTTGATAGTGTCGGGCGTTTGGGACGCGACTAGAGGTATTATCATATGCAAGTTTCCTCCTTTCCTAATATATATATCAAAAACCAACGTCTCTCAAGCACTTCTCCTCTCCCAACCAATTCCGTAGATTTACACCTATACCCGACGACCAGTCTGTAACAGTACTTTACTTTGTACCAACGTTAACCAACTCAGATCAAGATATACCCACTCATTCACGTTGCCATCATCTTATCTCCTATGAGGTTTGCTCGGATCATTCTAAATCGACCGCGTCTAGAAGAGAAACGAGTGTGATAGAGTGAGTATCTGGGTCTTGATAGGTCTTGATATGGGTATGTTCTATAGATAAAGAGATGGTATAAGAGCAAGAACGTCAAGGGGATTTCTGGGCAGAGGGCAGGTTTCGGGGTATATTTTTATTTTTTGGAAAGTTTGTAGCGTGGAGTAGGTATTGACAGCACTCGTGGGCATATTCGTATCATAGCAAGCAAGCAAGCAAGCAAGCAAGCAAGTAAGCCCTTGTCGTTTAATTCCATTTCATTTCATTCCTCTAACTACGCTATTCAAGTTATTCTATTCCCCATCGCGAATCAATCTACCCACCGCGTCACGTCCTTAATATCCACCTCTCCTCAAAGGACCTTAACTCACAACATGACCATTACACACACCCGTTACCCTTACGCTTCCCAGCGGTACGGTAAACACATGACGACACAGCAAATGCGGGGTGAGACCACCGTACATGGCGACCATGCCCTCTTCTTTCCAGACCAGCTTGAAGCACGGACTGGATTAAGCCTGTGTATTTCGGCTTCCCGTTCTCTAATAATGGTGCTTGACGGAGACGTGTGCGGGCAACCCATGAACCAGTTAGAAACATGTCTAGACCTGGAAAGCCGCCATCACTGGGCAACGGCAAACGGCCACTTCGTCAAGCAATCTCTCGCCATCATCGAATACCTGGAGGATATCTGCGATGCCGCTGGAGGAGCTTCAAAGTCGATAGGTATAGATACCACCGCCACTACTATACAAATTAAGCTCGGCTTGCAGGCATAACATCGATGCGCGCACGAGAGATCTCGCACGAGGTAGGCTTGCTGACGAGGCATCGTGCCACCAAGGCTCTGTCTTCTCGTCTCTTGAAGCAAGCGCAATTAGGACGCGAAAAGGAAAAGTGAGAGCTTTGCATTATTATAGCTGCTTGTGTGGGGATTCTTGGGCTTCTGGAGGCGTATTATGCGGATGATGATGATGATGGTGATGATGATCGTAATTGTGATGATCATCGATTTGAGCAAGGCGCGCCGGTGTGGTGACGAGTGCAGATTGTGTGTGTGCTCTTCTCCTTGTTGCAGTTCTCGGGGGAGTTGTATGGGCGTGTTTTTATTAAGGAATTGCTGGGATTGAGGAGGTTTTATGGGTTTTATCCGGAGGTGATGAAGAAGCTTGCCGCGGAATGGATCATGTACGGAGTAGCGAATACTGTGTTTCTGAATCTGTTGTCCGCGTTGCTTTTTGATGTCGCGCTTGGCTTTCAAACTCCAGATCCTGAGGCGATGTTCTCAGATGCATGCTCTGTAGAAAGCTTCTGCGTCCTGTTTTCATTACTCTTGCTGGTTTTCCTTGGAGGATATCCCTTCCACGCAAGAAGAATAACGAGAGCGAGGAATGCAACGTTAAGTAGGAGAAGAGGAACGGTCAAATACCGCGCTGCGTTCTACCACGAATAACAAAACCCTCATTAGTGACAGCAAGCTATCCAGCAGGGGGGCCACGACATACCGATTCCAAGCATACTCGAGAGAAGTCCCTCCTCTCTTCCGGAAGCTCGTCTTTCATCGCACAAGCCCAGCCCTCCACCGTATACGTCCCATTCGACGAATACTTGTCATAGTAACCCCAAGTACGATCATCCGTATAAAAACTCACCATCGAGTAAAACACCGCGAACAGCGCGGCACACGTACTCGCAAACGTGCCAGCTATCGCCGTAACACCCACACTGGCTTTCTGTGCATGTGTGCGTAGAAGCAACAGAGCGAGGCCGGAAAATCCAGTCACGGCTGAAAAGACTCCAGCGGTAAAGACGGCGCTGTTGCCTGCTGTGATCCAGTGCCGCGGGATGTAGGACAGGAGATCTGGGTGGGAAATCTTGAGGTGGGGCGATTTCTCGGGGTAGGTTGTCCCTTCGTTGATGTATTGACTCATGGTGTCCCGGGTGTTGGCGATGAGGATGATGCAGGATAGGCCGAGGATAAAAAGAAGTAGAGCGCAGATAGCGTGCAAGGCTGCTGAGAGATATCTGGCCATGTTTGCGAGAACTTGGAGCTGGTAATGTTGGCGGGAGTTGTCTTGAAACCTCTGTACTTCTTCACTGTTCAAAGTCATGATCTGAAAACCATTATCTGAAAATAGACAACACCTACCTGAAAACACAGCCTTACTTCCTGTGAGGCACATATCTGTATTCAGTTGGATTCGTGTTTCGCGAATCGCTTCGAACTCAGATCAGGCATCCGCGGCCCCGCGGCGACCTCGAAGGATCTCAACACAACACAGGCAAGTTACTCCGTACTCATAAAGTAACCGCCGCCGCTGTGAAGAAGTTGAACTCGGGTTATAGGATTAGCTTGCTTGCAGTTACAGGCTGGCTGCATTAAGTTTTCAACCCTATTGTAAGTGCATAATCGTGCTAGCGCTCAGGCTTTCCTTACTCACTCCCACGGTCTTCAACTTACTCGAGTCCACTCCATCGTCACAATATCTGCATCTGCATCTGCGTAACTGCAGGAGTTTTTAATTGTTTCATTCGAGTTGGTTGTATGATTTTCAGCCTCGCCAGTGTCAATGTCATGCAATGCAGAACCCTTAGGCAGACTGTTTCAAGCGAATGGCGGCAGTCAGGTTGCACAATAATCTGTAATAGGTAGAGAGGGAGACTAAGCCACACGTTGGGTATTACTTCTCTATGTTTTCATTCCTTTGCCGGATGATTCATCTGCACCGTACTGATGATTTCCCCTCTATTTCCCACTACATTTGGAAATCGGAAATCAAACGGCTCTGATTTTTCTCTCTGCAGATCCTCATACCTATCACTTTGCTCCCAATTCGATGATTTCATCGACCTGGAGTTCCAGCCACTGAAAACCGCTCCATCGTGTATCCGTTAAAAGGCCATTAACAGTCTCAGGCGAGACTGAATACACGAAGTAGCAGCTTCTCCCATTTCCGTATCAAAACACATCCACCCAATGCTGAAGTGAGGCCTGTGAATATGATAAGAGGTCCGAAAGTCGTCCCATAGGCGAATTTTCCCGTGAAACCGCTGCCCGCTTTGAGCAGAGGCACACTAGCAAAACCTCCACTCACATATCCAATACCCCTCGCACCATTCAGCAATCCGTACATCATCCCAGCATCAATTGCTTCATTGGCCTGTGTAGCTTCACGCTCCAGCTCATTCAGAAAACCACCCCAGGTAGCGCTATATCCGCTGGAAAAGAAGCCAAAAGTGATTGAGAATGAGATTAGCAGTGCTAATCCCCCACTGCCTTGCGATGCCAATCCCCAAAGGAGAAACGCAGAGCAAGCGGAGCTGACAGGGGGTATGGAGGCTACAGTTGCCGCTGAAAGAGGGAGGAGCTTGTTGTCGCTCAAGTATCCGAAGAAAGACGAGGCAATGATACCGGGGACATTGAATAGGGTAAGGAGAAGGGTGGCCCAGGTCTGAGATAGCATGGTAATCTCTTTGCCGTACTGGTTGATGTATGTTTGCGGGATACCATATCCAGCGCTTTGGAAGATAATAGCAATGCTGTAGATGTAAAAAGTCTTGTGTCGGAGGAAATGCCAAGGAATTTTAGGAGTTCGATGGGTCCTCGAAGAATTCGGCATGCTCGAAGGATGTGTGGGTATCAGAGCTATCCCAAGAAGACAGGTTCCGCCTAGAATAGCTGTCCAGATTCTCAAGGAAACGCGAAAGTCGTAGTGGTCAAGAAGGCCCCGGAACAGAAAGGGGCAAGTGGAACCCACGATGTTTTTGCTGGATAGGACTACTCCGTATGCTACTGCTCGGTTGACGGTGCCTTGATTGCTGGTTCTGGCCTGAAACCATTCTCCAAGTGACAGCGTCATTGGGCTGTATATAAGGGCACATCCTAATGCTGCCACGACTCCTTGCGTCACAATCAAATGCCATACGTTGGTGCTGAAAGAAGACAGTATGAAACTGAGGCAAGCAAGCTAAAGGAGGCTGGGAGTTAGTCTCGGTTTCTGGAGTTGGATCAAAGCAGGCAAAGACAATCCGTATAGAAGCATTTGTCGACTTCAAAGCGGCCTGAAAAGCAATGTTGCCCGTGGACATTGAACACTTACCACGGTTCCGCAAAGAGCAGTAGTCTGGCGCCAACGTGCCCATCGTTTAGTAAACAAGGCGAATAAGAAAGGCATGGAGAGATACATAACCCCATTTTGGGTCGTACCAATAATACCAGTCTGGGCTCGACTCCCTTCCAGCGTCCAGTTCTCATAATAGTATTCTTGGAATACGCCATAACTCATAGCAAAGCATGCACTACGTGTGAGCTGGAAGGTAGAAAATGGGACGATAGATTCTGGTCACTTACCCCAGATCGGAAGCTGTAATATGGCCGAGCCTATGAGAACGAAATACCTCGTCCTATGTGAATTGTTGTGCCTTGTATAGTTACGATCTGTGCTGCGTTCGTGAGATACATCTTGGGCGGGGTCCGGGCCGTCGGGATCTTGCTCGCGGATGTTTGGCGAAGACGACTCCAGCTCATGGAGAGTAGCATTTTCATTTTGCGGCATTGTGGGTGTTTGAGTGTGGATTATCGGATTGTATTTGGGTCGTGTCGTACAGAAGAAGTTGTCGGCAAAGTGAGTCAACATGCCCGCGGCCAGAAAGAACCGAAGCCCCTGCACTACAGCGTGGTGAAGTTGTATCACCACTATGGTACTATACGAGTACTTTTGACCGCACCTGCAGCCTTTGTTCCGAGGTACAGATCCATCAGAATGAGAAAAAGGCGAGAATTACAAAGTTAAATGATCCTTTGTTAAGACTCTTCGTCTCATCTTTTGTTTTCCCAACACTGTATTGTAGGAGTTGCAGTTGCTTACCTGGTGCTCGTTACTAGCAGCACAGTGCAGCGGCTGGGTATCTATCCCTATGGAGTCGTGCTGGTGGTGTCTCGCAGCTTCCACCTTCTGTTACAGTCAACACCATAAATATGCTTCCTTCCCACATTATGGGCTCTCTATCCTCCCTGAGCTTGTGCTGGATACGCGCCTGGATAGGGTTTTTCTATCTCATCCGCAAAGCTGGTGATATTTACCTCCTCTTGGTCGAACCACCAGGAACTGTTTGTGTTGAGCGGTGTAGATGCAAGGTTTCCCGAAACGACGGCAAATGTTTATGTTTTGACATACTACGCAGCTGCGAAAATATGGTGAAAAGGGATCATGGGCTATTATTAATGGTGTCGAAGATGTTCTAGGCGCCGAATATACTTTGACTCTCGCATCGCACGGTTTCAATACTCTGCTCCTCTCCCACACCCAATCGAAGCTCGAAACGCTCACGCAAGACTTCAATTCTCGTTGTTCAGGTGTCCAGACAAAAGTCCTAGTCACAGACCCTTCCAATACCTAAAGCGATAATTATAGCGAACTCGAAGCGTTGATCAAACACTTGAATATCGCAATTTTAGTCAATAACAATAGTCCATTGCATACAATACCTGTTCTATTCGTCCTCACCGACAAAAGAGATTAGAGACATTATCTCTGTCAACTGCACAGCAACCCTCATGGTCACGCGACTCATTGCTCATGGCATGGTTCAGCGGCACCGTGCTCTCATCTTGACGATAGGTTCGTTCAATGGGCTCTTCCCCACGCCCCTCTTAGCTACGTAGTGGCAGCAAAGCTTTCCTACAGCAGTGGTCTACGGCACTTGCAGCCGAACTCAAGCCAGAAGGCGTGGATGTGCAGCTTGTGCTCTCGTTGACCATAGCATAGCAAAGGTTGGAGAGGGTACTTGGTTGATACCTGCCCCCAAAGACTTTGTAAAGACAGTCTTGGGGAAGGTAGGGAAAACTGGTGCAGCTTTGTATAGGCTGATCGATGACTCCATATTGAGCCCATGCTTTCGCGCAATTGGCCTTGCAAAACATCCCTTCACTGACGGGTGAGATCCTCCCAATGATCCAGAAGTATAATGCAAGAGCGGATAAGGCTGCGCACATTGAATACCATGGATAAGGAAAGGAAGGCTGATTGGAGAAAATGGAGAAAGGAGAACACAGATTTTGCTTGGGGATTCAGTTCAATACACACACGTGATATTTGAATCACGTGGATAGCCCCCTTGATTCGCCCCTTGAGCTTGCAGCAACATCTAGAAGTAAAGGCGCCATCGCGCGCCGGTTAATTATCCGCATATTGTTTTGGGGGCCATGCCATGCTGATATGCTATTCTTACCTCTACTAAAGTATGCAGGTGCAGGTAGGTGGCTGGTCTGGTTCTCCCCGGGCTCTGGCTCTGGATAAATTGAAAGGGGGAGGGGTGAGATAAGGCTTGATGAAGGGTAGGAACTATTAGGTTTTGGGCTGCAGGATGAGTTGGAACGTTGTGTTGGGGAGACGTTCGTTTGGATGGGATAGGATGGGATGTAAGGCTGGAGAGAGGCAGAGAAAGTGTTGGCAGGTGGTTATTGGATATCGGGGGTCGATATGATATCCGCGGCGGCTCAGCCTGTTGGGTATTCTTTTTGTTGCTTGGAGTATTATAGAAGAAGGTGAGGTGTTGAAGATCTGAATAATAATAAGATGGCTGATTGTGACATTATTCGAGGGGCAAGACGTTAATGCGGTAGTTTCGGGTACCTCGTGGCTTTTGAATCCGTGTGACCATGACCATAATTACTAGTTTAACAACCCGGATGCCCTTTGAGGAAAAGCCCTCGAGAGAGAAAGCGGCACTTGTTTTAGGAGCTTTTTAGTGGCATGGAACGATTCGCAATGGTGCTGCTTTGTCTGTCCAGCACGAAGGAGGACGGGGGGTTGCCATGATACTCCTCCCAATATTTTCTCAGCCAACAGCAAGGAAGGCAAACAAAGTTTCAAGAAGGGTTATAGCATTGTACCATGAGTAATGACCTGTCGAATGTTTTTATGCTTCTCCCCGCCTGATGCTTGTCTAATACAAAGAGAGAGAAATGTAAGGGCAATGAGACCTGACTCGATCATTTATAAATCGCGCAATGAGGCAATTTCATTGGACGTGAGGAGGCGAGACTGCTTGAAACCGGTGACCCTCCACTCAGAAGGGACTTTGCATTCCATTATGCATTGATGAATTCCCCTTTATGTGAATTCCTGCTTTGTTTGATTTGCTTCATTGTCATGTCATTAGCAGAGGAAGGTGGGCTGTGAATGCATTAATAGGAGACTGAATTTGATATTGGGCAGCTTGGGCGTCGAGGCTGCAACAAATACCGCAGCGCAGTGTTTCCGTCAAGAGTGGGTTTCCGGCCGTCGGTGACAGGATCGATTGGGGGAAGGAGTAGCGAGCGAGGGGGGCAGGTCAGCGGAATTGTCTAGGTACCTTATCCAACAGTCCCCTCTTTCATTATTCAGGCTTTGGAATCAGGCTCCCTCTGCCTCTCCCTTTTCCCTAAAAGGCCGAGGGCAAAAAGGCGCAAAGGGCGGAGCAATGACACGACACGAACGATAGATACACTGAATCTTGGCACTTTGGTAGAAGGGGGCTGAGATTACAGTGTCATTCACTATTCTGTGTGTTCCCGGTGTAACAAAAAGAATAAAATTAGAAGTAGAAGGGGAAAGGGAAAAGGGAAAGAAGGAAAGGGCCATCCATGGCTATAATATGCACTCTGGCATAGAATAGACAAAGGCTTTTACCAGAATAGATTAGAATAATGTTACAGGGAATGAAGTGTAATAATGTTGTATAAATTCGCACTGACCGCTGATTGTCTGGGTAGTCCAGGCCTTAAATAAAAACCGGATTGAGGAAAGCGCCCTTCACCTTAAGCGAGGCAGAAGCCAGAACCAGAGCCCTTCCATTTCAGCATCTTCATCTTCCATCCAACGTCCCTCCCCTCCCCTCCATATCCAAACCACAACCCACCCCAACTTCAACCTCCGACCAAGGCCTGAGCATTGATCCTCTTGAGGTTTCTTTCTCTGGAATCCTTCCCAGTGAATCCTCTCGTCGTCTCTGCCTTCTGCAGCCCGTTGTCTGCATCTCTAAGCACTCTCAAACTCGTCTTCGGTCGGCATATCCTCAAGCGTCGTCTCGCCCTTTGAAGCAGCAGATAGGTATGTACCACGCATTCCACTCCTGCAAATTGAATATTTCGACATCCCCCAGCACAGTATTGGCTCCCTTCTCGGTCCTGAGAGCAAATCACGCATGCATTCACACCGAGAAAGCTGCTTACGACACCTGCCAACTTTAACCACACCGCTCGTATTTGACCACACAGCCTGAACAACTTCTAACAACACAACAACTGACACAGACCTCTTCATTCTAGTTTCTGTACTCCCAAACCCTACGTTATTCCACCAACACCTTCTACGTCGTCGATCCATCTCACGTAGCAAACTTTCCCGTCGTCGACTCTCGTATCGGACCCGCCGATACCCAGAGTCCATAGTTCAACTTCAAGATGACTACTATGGTGAATCCACCCGCTTCCAAGTCGAAATCCAACCCTCTGGTTTATACTCCCTTTCTTCAGCCTTCTACGAGCACATTATTGTGGTTTTGCACGTGTGCTGGTGCTGCTCAGGCTAGAATTCAAGAGGATGCCAAGTTGTCACTTTTGAGCTCAGTCATAGCCTTGTGCCGGCATACCTCCTTTCCCTATATTATATCTTCACACCATTTACATGCACATAAACGGTATTGCTCGCAGCATACTGACCTCTCTTCTAGGATCTTCGCGTCGGAAACAAGTACCGCATTGGCCGTAAGATCGGCAGTGGTTCATTCGGTGACATCTACCTCGGAACCAACATTATTTCCGGAGAAGAGATTGCTATCAAGCTTGAGAGTGTCAAGGCCAAGCATCCACAACTCGAATATGAAGCTCGTGTCTACAAGTCCCTTGCTGGAGGTGTCGGTATCCCCTTCGTCCGCTGGTTCGGTACCGAGTGCGACTACAATGCCATGGTTCTCGATCTCCTAGGACCCTCCTTGGAAGACCTTTTCAACTTCTGCAACCGAAAGTTCTCCCTGAAGACCGTCCTTCTCCTGGCGGACCAACTGATCTCCCGTATCGAGTACATCCATGCCAAGTCCTTCATTCACCGTGATATCAAGCCGGACAACTTCCTCATGGGTATTGGCAAGCGTGGCAACCAAGTCAACGTTATCGACTTCGGTCTCGCCAAGAAGTACCGTGACCCCAAGACTCACTTCCACATTCCTTATAGGGAGAACAAGAACTTGACCGGTACCGCTCGTTATGCCTCCATCAACACCCATTTGGGCGTCGGTATGTGCTAGCCTAATCACAACTGATAGCAATGCTAACCTTTAATTAGAGCAATCACGTCGTGATGATATGGAGTCCCTCGGATACGTTATGCTCTACTTCTGCCGTGGCTCCCTTCCATGGCAAGGTCTCAAGGCTGCTACTAAGAAGCAGAAGTATGACCGCATCATGGAGAAGAAGATGACTACCCCCACTGAAGTCCTTTGCCGCGGCTTCCCCAACGAGTTTGCCATCTACCTGAACTACACCCGTTCGCTTCGCTTTGATGACAAGCCCGACTACTCCTACCTCCGAAAGATCTTCCGCGATCTCTTCGTTCGTGAGGGTTTCCAGTATGACTATGTCTTCGACTGGACCGTCTACAAGTACCAGAAGAATGCCCAGGCCATCGCCCAGGCTGCCGGTCAACAGCCAAACCAGGATGAGGATGAAAAGCCACGCACTCGTACCAACGCTGCCACTGCCGGTGGCCCAACTCCTCAGCATGCTTCCAGTGCTTCCAAGCCTGGTGCTATCTCCGGATCCCGCCGCAAGGTCATTGAGCGTGGTGCCAGTGGTGCTGGTGTAGACACCCCCGATACCAACAGAGCCGTTGGTGGAAGCGATAGGATGTGAGTGTCTTGCTAGTTCCGCTTCCTTGTAAGGGAAATTTCCTCTTCGCGTTTAGTGTGCTTCGATGACGCTGGCCGCGAGGAGAACCGTATGCTGACTGGATGGCTGACGCTATAGTCTCCGAAAATAGGCTACGCTCTGCCTCGAAAGGTGCAGTAACTGGTACCGGATATACATCTGGCTCTTATCGACCGAAGCGGGAGGACCAGACTGGACAGCAATGGTATTGATTGATTTTCACGGCGACTCTCCTTGATCGATTTTCTACTTTCGATTCGCGGCAGTTTCGCCTGGCTTGATCTACACCCATCCGCTGACCATACCTGAACGTCTCGTCGACGAATACTCGGTACTGGCTTGATTATATTATCGCACGACTCATCTCATTACAATTGCTTTCTTTCCTTGCGACTCTTCGATTTATGGATCTTCAACATGGCTCGAGCAGCTTCAACCTCGGCATGACTACTCACATTCCAGTGAGCATCGTCAGCCTGGTCGGAGTCATCGAACGGCATGCCGATGTCAATACATCCAGATTCGGAGCTATAGTGCAACACTCGCAGCATACTATTCGAGAATACGTCGTCAATTGACAACACCCCTCGACATGGCTGGTTACATTTGGTCAAGAAGCAATTAAAATCAAGGTCACTCAAGCTCGCTTGCACTTCGATGTCCGTCCTATCGTTCATCGTTACATCAGCATCCAGAGCAGACCCTCTGTTTTATGAGATGCATGTTTTGTCGTGCTCAATTTCGTTGTTTTCGTTGTTTTCCTTTTACTTTGTTTTTCGGTCTGAGGGGGAGAGAATGTCCAGGGCCGTGGGCAGGGGAGCGGTTTGAAGAGAGTGTACCGGCTTGATTGCATCAAAACATAAAGGAGCTGCGCTACAGGCATGCTTTTTGCTTTGTGGCAAGACGGGCATGCAATCTTCTGAGGAGAATATGGAATTACAGCTTCTGGGGAGGTTTAGTTTACACGTTTCTTTTGCATGGCCTTTTTCCTTCGCGTTGCGTTGTGGTGGATAGTGGTGGATAGTGGTGGGCGGAATTGGGGGTGAGGGGATCCACGCGCACTTCTCATGGTAGTTGGTAATGGGAGCGGAGTGGCCTAGGCTGTCTTGCGTGCTACATATGCTACACTTAGTCTTAGTGAAATTCGACATGGCAACCTCAACTCGATTATTTGTGCCGTGACTATTTGAGAAGTAGGCTTTGTACCAAGTGGGAGTGAGCAATGTAAAAAATCTGTCGTCTCACCAAGAACGTGTAGGGGATGGACGGTGCTATGGATGGTTGACTGCATATCGGACATGATGTTGACTATGTCAGAGGCTGGTCAGAGGCTGGGAAAGTGACATCTTTCTCAGAGTAGTTGAACAGCGGATCTGAACTCGATGCATCAGCTCTAGAACTCTACATTTACTATTTGTAAGAGATTTTCTTTACCATCCTTATAGGCTAACATACTCTCAACTCATCTCAGCAACCAAGTAACTCCATGTGAAGGTGAAGACAAGGTACCTAGGTAATCAAGGGTAGATAAAATGTAGCACGTGACTAGGTGGGATGTGGATGAGACGTCATGAAACCCCAAAGACGGACAGACGATGCTACACCCCGCGCGACGACAACAACACACAGATAGCACAACACAGACAGCACAGCTTCAACAACAATAATATGTACCACGAACCGTAACGGAATGAAATAATAAACAAGTCCTTTACTTTATACACAGTTTAGAAAGAGGAAGAAGGCCGCGATCATGGCATCAGCAGCTCAAGCACCTCCTCTAAACTACGAAGCTTCGGCCGGGACGACGAATCTTCAGAGTACGGGTACATTGCCGGAGGAAGTGGCGCAGTGTTTGGGGAATGCGCGGTTTGTATGTCCTCTCTCTTTTTCCACTTTCCTTACTTATCTTATCTCATATCGATTTTTATATATATACATCCATCCTTTACCTTACCCTAGCTAACACACCTCCCAACCACAGCTCCACCTCGCAACATGCACCAACCTCCACCCCCACGTCTCCCTCATGAACTACACGTACCTGCCCGCGGGCTCCTCGCCCTACACGGCCTGGCCTACCATCATCATGACGACGAACCCGGCGTCGAAGAAGAGCGTCAATCTGGTGCAGAATCCGCATGTCTCGCTGCTGGTGCATGATTGGGTTAGTCATCGGCCTCGTACGACGTCTAGGAGTGGGAATGATAGTACGTCGCCGAATCGTGGAGTGGAGGGGGTAGGGGTTGGTTTTGGGGGGAGTTCGTCTCTGGCGGCGCTTCTGGTGGGGCTTAATACTAGTGAGTTGAGTAGTATTAGTGTTACTATTTATGGGGAGGCACGGTTGGTGGAGGGGGGACGGAGGAGGAGCGGTTTTATAGGGAGAGGCATTTGGATAATAATACGTTTGGGGATGGTGCTGCGGGGGAGGAACAAGGACAGGGACAGCAGGGGAGGTGGGGGGATAGGGATAGGGATGTGGAGGGGTGTGATGGTGGGAGGGAGAGCTTTATTGAGGGCGAGGGCGTTAGGGTTGTGGCGGTTAGGATTACGGATGGTAGGGTGTCGGATTGGAAGGGCGCGGTGAGGGATTGGACGTTAACTGGGGAAGGAGGAGGAGAAGGAGGAGGGGAGGGGAATCATGTAAGTGGTGAGGGGTTGGTTAATGGTGTTACGGGGAGGTGAGTGGGTATTAATGTTGACGTGTTCAGGCTCAGGTTCCGGGTACATTATCTCATACTCCGTAGATTCCCATATCTCGGTACTCCTCCTACTGAAGAAGAATCGGATTATTTTACGTGCGCGAAGCATACTCCGTACAGTACAAGCTGCAAACCCACCATCCACCCACCCACTGTCCACATCTCTTACCCCCACCTACTCCATATTATTCCCTACTCCGTAAATACAACCATTCCATTCCACTCCATTCCACTCCACTCACTCGTAATCTATCAGCAATTCAAAAACCCGGTCATGTATCCCATCCCATACCATCCCATCTCACCCCATCCCACTTATCCAACAACCTACCACCTTTCTCTCCTTTTACTTTCTTTCCTTTTAC
>QGMF01000639.1:0-22129 GCA_007821475.1 Lachnellula arida
CCTCACAATGGGCCTTGGAGAAGCACCGCGGATCAGAGCAAGAAGAATATTCCTCACAATGGGCCTTGGAGAAGCACCGCGGATCAGAGCAAGAAGAATATTCCTCACAATGGGCCTTGGAGAAGTGCGGCAGACCAGAGCAAGAAGAATCCTCGCTGGAAACCCCAAAGAAGCGTCAGCTCATCCAGTGGCACCGTATGTCATTCCATCCTCTCTTGATCATAATCCTTATTCAGACCTCCCTCCTTGACAACGCGCATACTAACCCCTTTGTAATTTAGGTGACGGGATGTATGAGAATCTTTTGCTATGTATAGATCACGAGTGCAAGAAGAGTGGCATCCTACTTCCTTGGGACGCGATTGTTCATCGTCTGAATCCTGGCTCCACTGGAGAGGCTGCCATCCAACAGCTTTTGAAGGTGCGTGCGCGACGGGTGATGAAAGGTCTCTGGATACCTCCTACTGCACGTGACAGACGGAATATCCGCGGCATTGTTAGGGAAATGACCAGCTCGGACCCCAACGCTATGAGATCAATTTCCTGGGACGAGGAGATCGAAGATCCCAAGGAGAGTCTACCCTTACCATTTGTTGAAGGTTCTGGCAAGTATAGACAGAAGGAGGCCGAAGCTCGGCGTGAGGCCCAGTCTGCTACACCGACAACAAAACGTAGACATACGGGTGCTCTGACCATCAAGAGAGGACATACAGTTAATGTCGACTCCTCAGACGTTGAATTCTTCAGCAGTGATACGACCCCCTCGAAGAATCTCAGAAAGAAAGTGGCTCCTTCCACAAAGGCATCACAAGCTAAGAGAGCCAAGATTGTCACTTCCTCGATCTCTTCGCGCGATGATGAGAATAGAGACAGATCGGATTCTGAGTATAGGGAGTTTGAGCAGACATCTGTCACTTCAGAGAATGGCGCGGATCCATCTGATAACAAGGGCTGCACCGTTCCAGTCAGAATGGCAACCCTCCGCATGGACCGGGAACTGCTTAAACAATATCCTGAGGGTGAGAGTGGCCCATCGATGTATGTATATCCAGCTAGACACCACGAATCTTGAACAGATCCAGACTAACATGATATGGCAGGGTCTCGCATGATCAAGTTACGAGTGCGCCAAATGTCCTTCCGGAACTACTGATACCTCATCCTATGGGTGAGAGCAAGGGCGAGAGCCAGAGCTTGAGCGAGAGCCAGAGCGTGAAAATCTTGAACCAGGCCATTGTCAATGCAATGAGCGGCAAAGGAGAGACTGGCGAGTTCGACTGGATCCCCCAGCTCGATCTCGTAAAATGGGTCCCCCCGCTCGATCTCGTCGTAGCCACCGTAAGCACGGATGGTACCAACAACATCTTGCCGAACGCAAATCCTTCCAACAGTCCGGCGATCGGCTCACAGGCGTGGCAACAACTACCGGCGAATGATGGGGCTCTTAGTGCTCCCTACCTTGGTCCCTCCCACGATGTCCCATATATTCCTCCCTCGAATGTTCCCTTACGCTCTCTCCCTTACGTTGCTCCCTCGACCAGTCCCTCCCACACTCCCCTCTTCAACAACCTCTCCGTCAATAATCGGCACTACGTGTCTCCCTATATTCCTCTGGGAGTTCGACATCGAACTGGTGGAGAAGAGCTGGTGGATAATTCTTCCAATGAAAGCAGATGGCACACCCACCCCACCCACCCCAATGGATCCGTCTCCCCAACACCGCACGTCCAACAGTTCGGAGGTAGCGCCCTTGATCTTGACGGGATGGACTGGAACACCAATGAGTACGTTATCAATGGAACTGTTAACAACGGGAATGGTAACAACGCCATCTATGGTAACGCAACAAACACGGGAGTTTGGGATGCCCCGGAGTACGCTATGGATGGAACTGTTAACCACGGGAATGGTAACAATGCCATCGATTGGAACGCGGCAGATGAGGAATTCTTGAATGCCCAGGGGTACGCTATGGATGGAACTGTTAACAACGGAAATGATAACAATGCCATCCATGGTAACGCAGCAGATGATGAATTCTGGGCTCAGATTTTCGCTGAAGATCCATTGAATCATCGCAACAGCTTCGCGGTCGGCCACACTGGTCCGGAAATTCCAACAACTAGTGCTGAAACCTTCAACGACATGACTGGTAGCCAAATTCCCCAGTTCCGTGTTGATAACGTTCCTGAGATGGCAACTGCTCCAGAATCGGCACATCATGGTCCATTTTTTGGATTCGTCGAAGATTCGGACAACAATAACGATGTCGCTGATAAGCCGAAGAAACCATGGGAACTGTCCTATTTTGACGACAAGCCGAGGACTTATAATACTGGTATGAAGGATTTCTGAGTGAGCGGCGATGACAATGCCAACTGCTTCCTTCCTAGAATCCATAACGGTCCAGGCTCTGCATCAACAAGTCTTGCTCATGTTCAGCTACCGCCCTGCCGCCGAACACCAAATTTGCGCTTCTCAAACTGTCTTGACACATTACGTTTGACCTTCGGTCACAGTTTTCGCCCCCCTGCTCTTAACTTTCGTCACCTGTTCATTGGATGTCCTTTTTTCGATATCAAATGTTGTGGTGCTGGTGTTGTGGAAGAGCAGGCTGGCCATGAATCCCCCATTCCCCACATTCCCCGCATTCTTCATAATTTCCCACGCCCCCCAAAAAGAGAATCACCTTCATTTAAGATTCTTCTACTATTTCCGCATAACAATATACTTATCGTCCAGCGAGTTGTGCTTTGACATTTGTGTTTCAATGCACGGATGGCGTCCTCCGGAGGGGTTGGTTGGAGGGTCATTGCGAATTTCTGTCCGGGAGGACAGCATTGATGGAGCTTCGGTTGAATGCATTTCTTGCTGTGGACGAAGGAAAAGCTGGTTCGTTGACAAGAGGGGTGTAACGGCAGTGTAACTTCAGACTTCGAATACCGAAATAAAATGGATGAAGCATATGATGCCGCTGTGCCTTGTAAAATGTGATGCTCGTGAATACAAATGCCCGCTCTGAATCGTACGTATTGTATGTGTGTGTCCGTCCTCAAGTGGGGCCAAACAAGTTCGTCGTTTTTTTTTTCGGATTTGTCGTACATTTGGTAGCTATAGCAGAACTACGAATGTTGCTGAAGGGGGTGAGAAGCAAGCGGTTGGGAAACTCTTCTAGTTACGGGTCGTGGGTCGACGTGGAGTCCGACCTTTGTGAAGCATGGAAGAAGGAGAATAAACCCTCATTATCGAAGTCGTGGCGATCTGGTTCCACCTTCCCGCTGCGTCCGAGGGCGAGCGTTTAGTTGAGCCCCTCGCCGTGAGCACACTCCTCGCCACTGAGATTCGAAAATAACACATGACAGCCGCATGTCACCTTTCTTCGCTTCACAGACACTCCCAAGTGGGACGCAGAAGATACGGCTACCTGTCGCCCAAGGACCTAGCACACCTTCCAGAGCCGACAGGCCAAGGGTACAGCAAGTACGATTGAGGTCGCAGAGCAAGACGCGAAACAAACTTCTAGGCATAAACTTGCAGCTCGGGTGCTGTGAACTGATCTCGAATCACATTGTAGGCCACGACAAGTGAGGTCTGAGGCGCTCTCGCTTCGACCCCTATCTTCGCATTTCCGCAATCGCCTGGGTTTCAACTTTGCTGGACCAAGTTTTGTTCTGAGTATTCGGCAATGCGTCTTCTAGGCTCAATTTGCTTGTTTTTATTGAAGCCATGCATATACCACGAATGCAAGACACTCTCATTTTTGACCGGCGCGGTCGTGGGATGGATCGATCAGAAAGGGTTCCTCAATGTAAAGCTTGAAAACGCGAGCCGACGTCTTAGGAATCCAGTCAATGTTGAATAGTGCATTCGAAGCTGAGATGTTTGTTGGTGACCCTATGTTCCCGGGCGTTTTTGACTTCTGTTCTGTGGTTTTGTCGAAATGATAACATCTGATTGTATATGTCGGAAAGAAGCATGTTCGAAATACGACGATAGTGTTTTCGTGAATGCGGCCGAGCTGAAGTCGTTGCTCTGTGATGTAGTACCGCTGTAATCGTGTGGACTCGATGAAGATTTGAAGGCCTCCTCCTTGGAGGCTCGTGTTCTGGCCAGATCGAAGTCTTGTCAAACTATGTCGTGGCTGGATAATCCAATCTATCTGAAGCCAGAGAAGTATTTCATCATCGTATCCTCGCCCTTGAATAGGCTTCACTCTCTCATTCAAAACAAGAGAGCTGGGACTATTGAGTTCAAGTAGATGTGGCAAAGTGAAGTGACGATTGGCATTTCACGTCCATCTCAGTATGTTTGTGGAGACACATCCGCTATTGAGGTGAGATGCGTCTGCGTTGTAGGCGTGATCGATAGATCCGAAAGAGGTACTCCTCGAAGAGAGCGAGAAAGGGAGTCGAGTTTGAATATGAGTCAAATTGCAAGATTCAATTGAGGAGGTTTGAGAAAGTGTTCGAGAGCTGAAGGAGGTGAAACTTGGCATGATGTCTGCCCCACGACACCTTCCCCGTTGCCCTCCCATGGAAGGCTATACAATCTTCCCCGGGGAGTGGAATGGTCACAAGCGTCGCCGTGTATTGTCTTGTTCTTGTTGTAGTCTTTCCCCATGCACTTCGAGCGAAATGCGGGGTTGAGGGTATCTTCACCCTTGCCGAAGCTGATGCTCTGCTGTCAAACACCCTAGAGGGCTATGCACTAAAGTTCCAATTGACTTGCATCTCGTATGCTTTTGATTGCCTCCTACCCCGCAGAGCAGGCCAAGCAAAAACGCTCGGGATTTGAGGCGGCGGAGAAGCGAGGTTGAACCCCTTTTCAAAAAGGATCATCGAGTGCGCGGGAGTAGCTGCCCGTAGGCGCACCCGGCTCGCAGGTGGAATGACTTTGCTTCGTGATGTGTATGCTCTTGAGGTACCGTTCAAGTTTGCTGCATCTGCTGTGTTCAGGACGGAGTCTGTCGCCCGACGAGAACACGAGGCAGAGGGCGAAGGTTTGGTAGGCGTGGGCCGAATAATTCGAATGTGGATAACAACTGCTAGATCTCTAGCCGCACACAGATTTTCTTTGAGGAGCCATGTCCTCCCTAATGCGGGTAAATCACCCCTGATTGCTAACCTTTTGGTCAGGATTGAATCTCTTTGTCCAAAGGATCAGAAACACTTACATCTTTGAAGCTCTCTGCGTCTATAGATCATCTAGTGCTCTCACATCTTTGGCAAAGATAGAGAGGAGTCCCTAAGACCATGCAGTCATGGTCGCAATCCTCAGGATGATCTGCCGACAAGGCTGGGAGCTGGAGTGTGTGATCTAAGCTCCCGAATTGCTAAGTCAAGGGATAGACGCCAGGTTCATTGGCTGTCTGTCTTGCGCATAGACTCTACAGTCACAGTAGGTAGATATCAGTGTTTGTTAAAGGTCTTCAGAGTCAGGATAGGGACAAACCAGTGTAGAAAGTCGATGCTGGCCAGAGGAGGTGAATCCGATGTAGGCCTTTTTGACAGAGGGGGTCCATACTTAAGCTTCAGAATTAAAGGGTTTGATTGAGGGGTACTGCACGAAGATATATCGCAGTTTTTGGGTGTGGTTGTGGAGGTTGTGGTGGTGGAAGCGAGTGGAAGTGGAGGTCGAGGTCGAGGTGGAAAATTTGACGAAGTTGTGGGCAGTAGATAGCGTCGTTTAGGGGAGGACAAATCCAGGCAAGCGATTCATTCCAAGCGTGCCTATCAGTGGGTGATCTCGCCTCGTCGGTTCAAGCAGTGTCTGCCCCCTCTTGGATTTGTAAAGGATATATTTGAGTACGTCTCCTATTTCCACGACTATATTGTGAACAAATTACCAGCCGCTGCAGAGACGATCAAGGCCAACAACAATACCAAGAGTAAGAGATGCCTATACCTAGGTAGCCATCAATCGAGGCAAAGTCGACCTAGCACCGCTGAGAGAACGGCTTTCATCCGTGAGGGCAACAACCAGAACCCCTGACGAGGACAATGAGGGATGGAGAGCCCGAAGAAGTCAGAATTCGACTTACAAGTATGTCAACCTCATTAGTATCACCATACCAGCTCGCAGAAGCGGCCTCAGAGAACTTAATCATTTACTATGGTATCATAGCTAACATCTACAGGACCGCCTTCAATACCTCTTTTATCGAGCAATCCTCCTACTCTTCGAACCACGAATTTCACTACCACGTCGACATCAAACCGCAAGAGTTGCGCTACAATTACTGCCCAAGGCGTATGCAACCTGAAGTTCTAAATACATGTCGAGGACGACAAGATACTTGATGGAATATGAGCGAGGCAACGCAGACTCGAAGGGAAGTACATGTGCGTGCAATGGAAGATGCAGGCAGACCTTCCGTTTGGTAGTTTACTGAGAAGTACTGATGAGTTGTATGATGGGAAGATGGCGAAGTCAAGTCTGAATAGGGGTATCAACATTCCTGGGGGATATTCTAGCGGTCGATACTCGTGAGGAATGCTGTATTATTCCTTGCCACAGAGCAACATGCCACGATGGCATTCCTGTTTGGTCTCGAAGAAGAACATCCACGAACGTAAAGACGCAGAGCAAGCGCAAAGCGACAAGTACACTTACGCCACGGCTCAGCATTACACTGGGCCTCAACAGCGCCTATACCTCCAGCGGCAAAAGAAAAACAAGACGGGCACAACCTGAGCAAGGGAAAGGTCGATATCGGCCATGATATCCTTGCTTGACACTGTTCCGAGTTTAGGATCTTAGTTGGACCATATCGATTGGCAGTCAGACATACCTTGCTCCCGAGTGGCACACGAAAAGTACCAACTTGCCGACAATATCAGGTAGGGCGGATTCTTGATGGCGGTGTACTGGATGACAGATCAGTACTAGAGGCAGAACAGTAAGGGATGTGGGGTTAGTTCATCTATGCACAGCTTGATCACAGTAGCTAACAATCAAGACATTAGAACGAAGCCTAAAAGACGATCGGACGCAATGCACTCAAACCAACAAACTATCAGAATTGACTGTCATTCCTCGGACTTCGCTTTACACCAAATGCCTGACATGCTCTGCGTGCCACATGTCTGCGTTCCAAGTACCTCGATACCCCACATTGTTTGCCATCCGGGCATTGGGGACAACATTCAGATGACGGACCCATAAGAAGAAAGTACTTGCAAAAGTTATGGGAGTGTTGATTACTTCAAGAGGGACTCGAGCAGGGGATGCGTATTCCATTGTTGGTGGTGGAAAACAAGTGATCTGTTGACTAGAAAGCAAGGCAACTTGTCGACATCAGGTTCAGTTCAAGCGCCGGCCTAATATTCTATGGACTACTTCGGAGTACAAGGAAGCCACCGCAGGGCTAAGAACGGCGACAAGATCGGTTCCGTATCGAGAATGAGCGCTCTCACTCATCTGATACGAAGAACTCACTAACTGACGGCTTATCGTTGCAAGCCAACGTTCTGCTATGGGCAAATAAGCCAATCTAGGACACATGATTATTCCTTGTAAAGCCACGGCCATTGGCGCTGTGCCATTTGAAAAGTAGAGAATGTGTATTGAGGCTTCATGTAAGTGGACATTCCGCTTCCTGAGTGGAATGAGTCTATCTATGCGGTTGCACCAGCGTCTAGCAGCGCCCAAGTTGGTGAGGGTCTGTCGCAAGCCGATTATCCCAGTCTCTCGAGAGAACGTCTGCTATCATGCTACACCAGCTTTGGCGCTTGAGCGTTGGCTAACGGCAGGTTGGTCTGGTGAAAGGTAACTACCCCCTATACCGCTGTTCTGCAATCTTGTTTAAACGATACTACTAGCAGAGTTGGGAAGACTGGGGAGAGGAGAGATGGGGTGGGTTAGAAGTAGCCAAATTCATCGTCTCTCAAAACATATGTGCCTTCATGACGTGGCAAAAATCAAAATCTGGTATCAACAATCCACTCCCAACGCGCTGTATCACCAAGTATGCAGCACAGTTGCAACTGCATTTCGCTGGATCAATTTCAAGAAATGTGAGACGAGAAACATGAACGAAATGGCAACCGCAAGACGAAGTTAAGGGATATTCTGCACTGGCTTGGTAGCTATGCATTTAGCTATCCCTTGTATGTCATATGTATCTATATCCTGGACTGTGCACGGCCATGCATGAAATAATGCTTTGAGTACAATTTTTGAACAACGCAACGGGCGGATCAAAAGGGGTTGAGGGGGAAGCGACGCAAAGCAAAAACTGTAGCATGCAAAACGTCGACAGGTAAAAGTGAAAGCATAAGGTATTCAAGAACTCAAGAACAAAGTGAACAATAGCGCATCCATCGTAAAACAGAATGAACTTCGCGGTTGAGAGAAAGAGAGAAAGTGTAGGGAGGGGAGGTGAAGTGTGCTGTCGGCTGTCATTCCGATCCGATCCGTACCGCACCCGCAGTAAGGAAAAACATCGGCCCGAAGAATACGCTATTCCCACTTTACCCTAGTGCTCTTCTGGTAGCTTCTCTCTGCAATAACCCCGGAAATATTTTTTGACATGATGCTGCTGCTGATCCGACACAACACAACACAACCAACTTCTTTCCAACTCATCATCCTCCACGCAAATTCCTCTCTTTCTCCTCCTTTTGTACTTTTATTCTAAGTCTCCGTGTCTTAGCAGCACAGCATAGCAGGCTTTGAAAATGCAGAGAGCTTTGACTTCGAGAGCTTCGGCTTTGAGATCAACCTCGAGCCTTCGTCCTGTCGTTTCTGGCTTCAATGTCCAGCAATTACGTTTCGCACACAAGGTATGTGATGAGTGATGGGGAAACAGTCCTACGGAAGACCAAGCACGAGCAAATACTAACAATTCGTGGCAATAGGAGCTCAAGTTCGGTGTTGAAGCTAGAGCTTCCCTCCTTGCCGGTGTCGAGACTTTGGCAAAGGCTGTCTCTGTAACTTTGGGACCTAAGGGACGCAATGTTTTGATTGAGTCGAGTTACGGATCACCAAAGATCACAAAGGGTTTGTATTACATATTTCCAATTCTGCTATGTATCATGCTGACCATTCGTAGATGGTGTGACTGTTGCTAGAGCCATTACCCTCAAGGACAAATTCGAAAACCTCGGTGCCCGCCTCATCCAAGATGTTGCGTCGAAGACAAACGAGACTGCGGGTGATGGAACTACAACCGCCACTGTCCTCGCCCGGGCCATCTTTTCCGAGACTGTCAAGAACGTTGCTGCTGGATGCAATCCTATGGACCTCCGCAGAGGCACCCAAGCTGCCGTCGAAGCCGTCGTTGAGTTCCTCCAGAAGAACAAGCGCGATATTACCACCAGCGAGGAGATCGCGCAAGTTGCCACCATCTCTGCTAACGGCGACACACATATTGGAAAGTTGATTGCAAATGCCATGGAGAAGGTTGGAAAGGAGGGTGTTATTACTGTTAAGGAGGGCAAGACTATGGAGGACGAGCTTGAGGTCACTGAGGGAATGCGATTCGACCGTGGTTTCGTCTCGCCATACTTTATTACAGACGTCAAGACCCAGAAGGTTGAGTTCGAGAAACCTTTGATCCTTCTCTCCGAGAAGAAGATCTCTGCTGTTCAGGACATCATCCCAGCTCTCGAGGCTTCCACCCAACTCCGCAGACCTCTGGTTATCATTGCTGAGGACATCGATGGCGAGGCTCTCGCCGTCTGCATCTTGAACAAGCTCCGTGGTCAACTCCAAGTTGCTGCTGTCAAGGCTCCTGGCTTCGGTGACAACCGCAAGTCTATCCTCGGCGATCTCGGCATCCTGACTGATGCGACCGTCTTCACTGACGAGCTCGACATTAAGCTTGAGAAGGCTACACCAGATATGTTCGGAAGCACTGGGTCAATCACCATCACAAAGGAGGACACAATAATCTTGAACGGAGATGGTAGCAAGGATGCTATCAGCCAACGATGCGAGCAAATTCGTGGAGTCATGTCAGACCCAACTACCTCTGACTACGAGAAGGAGAAGCTCCAGGAGCGTCTTGCCAAGTTGTCCGGTGGTGTTGCCGTTATCAAGGTCGGTGGATCCTCCGAGGTAGAGGTTGGTGAGAAGAAGGACCGCTTCGTCGATGCTCTCAACGCTACCCGCGCCGCTGTTGAGGAGGGTATCCTTCCCGGAGGTGGAACTGCACTTCTCAAGGCATCAAGCCAAGCTCTTAGCAACATCAAGACCGCAAACTTTGATCAACAACTCGGTGTCAGCATCGTTAAGAGCGCGATCACCAAGCCTGCTCGCATGATCGTTGAGAATGCAGGAACTGAGGGTTCAGTCGTTGTTGGCAAGCTTACGGATGAGTTCGGAGCAGACTTCAACAAGGGATATGACAGCTCTAAGGGCGAGTACGTTGACATGATCGCTGCTGGTATCGTCGATCCTTTCAAGGTTGTCCGAACTGGTTTGGTTGATGCTAGCGGTGTTGCATCATTGCTTGGCACAACCGAGGTTGCTATTACTGAGGCTCCTGAGGAGAAGGGTCCACCAGGGCCACCTGGTGGCGGCATGGGTGGTAAGTAATTGCATTTGCTTTTCAATCCAAAAGCTAACAAATATCAGGAATGGGCGGTATGGGCGGAATGATGTAAAAAGCCGATAGAAAAACTCGACCGATGTAAAATACCCTCCGCCGCTGCCATACCCTTCAGGCCGCTAGCTAGGCAACTGAAACGACTGTACGGCTCTCTGATTTATACGCTGTATAACACACTCCACTCTTCACCACCCTGTCTTACAATTGGTATTGGCGGAGCGATTTGATGTTTTTAGAGCAGATTATACTATGTAAAAATAATGATTGCAAAAAGAACTTGAAACAAATATCTCATATTTATTCCTTCTATCGTGGCGTGGGGGTATCATGTCTTTACACTTCTCAAACATCCATCATCGAACTCTCACGGCATCTCCATAGGCCTTTTCACTCCCCTACTTACATCCAACCCCATCCTCGCACTCTCCCCACCCATCCATCCATCTCCCTCACCTCCTGCCCTCTTAACTCCGTCTGCTGCTGCTACATCTCCACCTCCCCTCCACCTCCACCTTCATTCCCATCCTCGTCCCCAAAAAGGACGATACCGGTTTCTACGGCTTCGCATTCCGTCTCGAAGAAGACCGGCAATCGTCACCCGCGCAGTCATAAACATCGCGCAGTTCATCGCCGACTTCACTGACCTCGACTGCGGCTAAGATTATATGCCCGGTACCATGGTTGAGATTCTCGGTGACCAACTCGTTACGCGCAGGAAGTACGGCAGTGTGTGTCCGACGTCTTTGCAGCAGACGGAGTATTATAACAATTTGGCCACAATCACTCCAGGTGTGTGGCACAAGGTTGAGATCCAGGCCAGTTGGCAGAGTGATAGCTCAGGGTTCCTGAAACTTTGGCTTCATGGCAATAGCGTGCTGGAGAAGTTGAATGTTGCTACTTCTGTTACTGATGTGAGGGCGTTTGAGTTCCGGGTTGGGCTTTATGCGAATGGGTGGCATGATGATAGGGAATTGAAGGGTACTCAGGCGACGAGACAAGTTTGGTTTGATGAGGTTGCCTTGGGTACGGCTTTTGCGGATGCGGATCCTGATCAATGGTAGTTGGGGTAGAGAATAGAATGGTGGGTTGGAGTTAATCGGCTTCAAGATAAAATTCGAAGTATGGGAGGAGGTTTTTAGAAAACCCCTATATCAACCTCTTCTCTTACCCCAGCCGCTTTCCATTCAAACCTAATATAAAATCCATATGGTGCTTACTGTCTTTGCAATTACCGAGTAGCATTCTCTTGCTCACTAGCTACACACAAGAGGTTGCCTTCGATTGCGTGACATTTAGGCACTGCTTGGCTAGAGAACCAAAGTATCGTGCCTATTCTATATTTAGAAATAAATGCCAAGCAAGAACGTGTTCATAGAAAAAGATCAAATAGGAATGAAGTAAAAGTTGTCTGCCTACTTGGATTTTATAGAGCTGACGTTCTTGCCAAAATCTGACTAAATTGAACCACGTGATCGGGCAGGCATCCCACCAAGGCCAAGAAGGCCCTTCTGTTCGCAAAGCAACGACGAGAAACAACCACCCCACCAAAGCATAAACATTGCAACTTCCAACTTGATTACCTGCCCTCGATCCCCAAACTCGAGAACTCCCACCGCATAGCAAAACCGTACCTCATAACCTACCGAGTCTCTTGTACGTCCGGGACAAACCTCCGTTCTCTCGAGAAAGCGGGGTGTTGATTCTTCTGTTATCGCATCGCTGACGAGATACCCAAAGGCTCATCATCAATTGATTCTCTCCACCACAAACCCATCTTCACCATGGCAAGTTACACCGACTCGTTGTTTTATAGACCGGTGCACTTGCTAACATGTTCCACGAATGTAGTCTCAATCAGGGTCAGTAACACCGCCCTCCTCTTTCCGCAAGCCCTCAACTCTCAGCCTGCCCCGCCCCCACCCCCATAACAAACAACAGAATTCGCAGAAATAGGAAAGCTGACAAGGATATTCATTTGAACAGATGCTCCATCTCGCCCGACTGCGTCTCCAAATTCAACGAGCTTAAGCTCAACAAGAAGATCAAGTACATCATTTACAAGTTGACGGACGACTACAAAGAGATCGTTGTCGAGGAGACCAGCGAGGATGGTGACTGGGAAGCCTTCCGCGAGAAGTTGGTTAACGCCCAATCGAAGAGCAAGACTGTATGTGCGAATACGATTAGGGGGTGCGGTTGCTAACACCTGACATAGGGCAAGGTTGGCAAAGGCCCAAGATATGCTGTCTATGACTTCAACTACGACTTAGCTTCGGGTGAGGGATCAAGGTATGGTTTCCCTGCAAAATCTAGGAGATGTGCGCTCACAACCGATACAGGAGCAAGATTACCTTCATCGCGTGGTCCCCAGATGATGCCGGAATTCAGGTTTGTCTAGACTGCCACTACCCCTCTAAAGCCTCAATATTAACGAATACCAAAGCCCAAGATGGTCTACGCCTCTTCCAAAGATGCCCTCAAGCGCTCCCTGAACGGAATTGCCACTGAGTTCCAAGCAAACGATGAAGACGACATTGAATACCAATCTGTCCTCGCAAAGGTCAGCAAGGGTCTAGCATAAACATTCCTTACAACTACCACGAGATTACGATATGATGGAAACTGACGGACGGACAAATGATGGGAGGATGCCTGTGTTTCATTGGTGCTGCTCATTAGCCTGCGGATGCCACATGCATTCATAGTTGGTCAGCAAATTCTCAGGCTTTTTTATCAAGGTAGGGCAGGATGGAGGAAGGAACGTGGTGGCGAGTCGGTCAAGTGTGTTGAGAGCATATGAAGACATCAAAAGCTACTTCTTAACATGCATGACATTTTCCTCTACCTAATGGCAACCCAAACGCCGCGCTGAAGTTCTCTTGATGCGTAAATCATGACCTATCCACCGCAGCTTTAAAAACACCCCAAACCCTCTCCCCCTCATTCTCATCCTTCAATCTCTGGACCAAGAAACCTTTCAGGTCACTCCAAAAGGCGTCTGTCTTTAGTACTTCCTCCCCGTTTCCCATTACCCCTTCCATAGGCTCTGTCTCTTCCACACCCTTCTTAATAGCCGCTGCGCCTCCAATAACCATCACACTAAACTCCACTTTCCCGTGCCCCTCTTCCACCACATCTTTCAGCACCTTGCTATCTCCGACTGGTTTCTTCGAGTACAAGATCCGCAGCGCTGAGACTGGGATACTGGTTTGCGAGGAAAGCTGTTCTTTCAAAGAGAAGATCGAGGTACTGAGCGGTTGCGAGGACAGCGTTACGTTGAGAGGCGGATTACGCAGGGACTTCAGGGAGACGGTAATAGAGGCTTCGGCGCCCGGTGCGAGCTTTGTTTTCTTGGCTAGGGGCGGACCTGTGGATTTGGGGAGGATGAACTGGATTATATTAGCTTGCAATTCCCTAGTTAGGATTGAAGAAGGAGGGCATCGGGTTGAGAATGGAGGGGAATACATACAGCGCTCCTGGCAGGATAAGCCCTGGGATCCTCAATATGATCCGGACCCAGCTTATTCGGCCGCCCATCCAGGCTCGTCAGGAATGATTTCGCAAATGCCAATTCTGTCATCTTGTCTGCTCTGTTTCTTCTTTTTAAAAGCTGATCCAAGATTTGAATGACATGGCAACATGGCAGACGGAGCTCGAGATGGAGGAGTAAATGCGGGCGCTAGCGGCACCTGAATCTTATCAGTAAAATTTCCATCAAAAAAAGTTTCCCCAATCTCTATCCAACCCACCAAAGTACCAATTCCTCCGCAACAAAGTCCTTACCAAGGCAAGCAAACGAAATGGGAGTCGGACGTCGCATGAAGAAGCAGGGCATGCCCGAGCCGCTCGATGAAGCGCATTTTACGAACCTGAAGCGCAAAGCGGGCATGTCTGTTACTGAAAGTAGGGAAGAAGCAAAGGGCTACGCGAAGAAGAGGAAGACGAATGGATCTTCGGAGCCTAGAAGTAGACAAGAGAAGAGGGATAGGAAAGAGAAGAAGAGCAGCGAGGGGAAGAAAAAGCCGTTCACCAATGCTCTACCTCCTACGCCCATGAAGAAAAGCAGCAAAAAAGCCGAAGCAATTCCATTGCCGATGTCAGATGAGGAAATGGACGATGATTCCGATGCCGTGGACCTTATGGGCGATGAGTTCGATGGTATATCTAGCAATGAGGAGGACGCTGGATTAGGAGATGATTTTCTGGATTCGGGAAGTGAGGTTTATGATTCTGGGGACGATCATCCGCAAGCTATGTTCTCGGAAGATGAAGACGAGTCGGATGCAGAGGAGAAACTTACAGCTGCCAATATCGCCGGTCTTACTAGAAAACTCGATGACCAGATGGCTGCTGAGGCGGAAGATGCACAGGCTGAGTTGGAAGAGGCAGCGTTGCAGACGAATATTGCTGGGGATCGACCGCATGTGCTGGATGATGATAGTGATGATGAAGGTGGGGTCAAGACGAATGCTCTGCTCGCGCCGGATTTACAGCTGCTAAGGACGAGGATCAATGATACGGTTCGGGTGCTGGATGATTTTTCGAATTTGGCGGAGGAGGGAAGGTCGAGAGCAGAGTACACAGCACAGTTGTTGAAGGATATTTGTGCGTACTATGGGTATTCAGAATATCTAGCTGAGAAGCTATATAATCTCTTCTCGCCAAAGGAGGCTTTTGCTTTCTTCGAAGCAAACGAAACTGCCAGACCAGTCGTCCTTAGAACGAATACCCTCCGAACACACAGAAGAGATCTAGCAACCGCTCTTATCAACCGCGGCGTTACTCTCGAGCCTGTTGGAAAATGGTCCAAGATTGGTCTCCAAGTCTTTGAAAGCGCCGTCCCACTCGGAGCTACACCCGAATACCTAGCCGGCCACTACATCTTACAAGCAGCATCATCCTTCCTCCCCGTCATGGCCCTCGCGCCCCAAGAAAACGAACGAGTCCTCGACATGGCATCCGCGCCCGGTGGAAAAACTACGCACATCGCAGCACTAATGAAGAACACTGGCTGCATCTTCGCAAATGATAGCAACAAATCCCGTGCCAAGGGTCTGATCGGTAACGTGCACCGTCTCGGAGCCAAGAACGTCATCGTATGCAATTACGATGCACGTGAGTTCCCCAAAGTCATGGGTGGATTTGACAGAGTGCTCCTTGATGCTCCCTGCTCAGGAACAGGCATCATCGCCAAAGACCCCAGCGTCAAAACCAACAAGACCGAGAAAGATTTCCTCATGCTTCCCCATTTGCAAAAACAGCTTCTCCTCTCAGCAATCGATTCCGTTGATCACGCTAGCAAAACAGGAGGTTATATCGTTTACTCTACGTGTTCCGTCACCGTCGAGGAGAACGAGCAGGTTGTGCAATACGCGCTTAGCAAACGCCCGAATGTCAAGCTCGTTGAGACTGGACTGGTGTTTGGTAAAGAGGGCTTTACGTCGTATATGGGCAAGCAGTTCAACCAATCTCTTAAAATGACCCGTCGCTACTATCCCCACGCCTACAACGTCGA
Organism: Lachnellula arida; assembly: GCA_007821475.1. Classification (NCBI taxonomy): domain Eukaryota; kingdom Fungi; phylum Ascomycota; class Leotiomycetes; order Helotiales; family Lachnaceae; genus Lachnellula; species Lachnellula arida. The sequence goes on from QGMF01000639.1 coordinate 16,068, forward strand.
CGGATTCTTCGTCGCGAAGTTCAAGAAAACCGGTCCATCACCTGCTGGTTCCTCAGCAAGCAGCAACGGCGTCAAGAACGACGATATTGATGAGATGGATATTGATAGACGTCCGGTTCCAGAGACAGAGGAGAAGGAAGATGTGTTTGGGGGCTGGGATGAGGAGGAGGATGAGAAGTATATGGAGAAGGCGAAGAGGAATTTGCTGAGGAAGAAGGGACAGGATCCAAATGCGCATAGGGGGGACATGAGTAAGAAGAGCGCGGGTGTGGATGGCAAAGAGAAAAAGGAGAAGAAGAGCAAGAAGCCTGTCAACGGGGAAGAGACAAAGGGGAAGAGTGCGAAGGCCGTGAATGGGGAAGAGAAATCCGAGAAAAAGAGTAAGAAAGCTGTGGACGGGGAAGAGAAGACGGAGAAAAAGAGTAAGAAGCCGGTGGACACTGAAGAGAAAAAGGAGAAGAGCAAGAAGGTTATCAACGGGGAAGATAAAAAGGAGAAGAGTACGAAGCCTGTGGACGGGGAGGAGAAAAAGAGTAAGAAGGCTGTGAACAGGGAAGAGAAAAAGGAGAAGAAGAGTAAGAAGGACAAGTGAGCAACATACCTCTAGCAATATCATGCGTTCTATCAGCCTCCTCAAGTGGCCTCTCTCCCTTTCCATAGAGCTAGACACGTGATATGATTGCTTTCACACTAAAACTATTTCTTCATTTTTAATCCCGCGCTATGAAAGTTCAATATACCTATTTCTATCTATTCAAGTCTTCTAGTTGTGCCATATCCATTTAGCAAGCATTCTCTTCGCAAGAATTCAATTTGTAACTTGTTTTCAGTTTCAATCTCAATTTCAATTACAGTACGCGCCTCTTGCATAAAAAGCCTACTCAAGTGAATCCACTACAACATATGAAAAGCGATCTAGAGAAAAAACGGGCTAGCTATCTATCTATCTATGAGCAGAAGCAAAGTTGCCAGCCAAGTAATACCTACCTACCTACCTATACACAGCAAACACATTCCCACAACCCAGCCAGCATTTCCCATAGATTCAGATTCGAATTGCACAGGCAAGTGAATTTCCACAGCAAAGCGGCAAGGTAGGTGAATTACAAGCGGAACTACCTACTTGCAGCTCTTGAGATAATAGCGCGATCCTTGCCAGTATGCTGCATGTACAAATTCACATATAAGTATATATCTGCCACTCTCCACCGTGCATTTCCTCACCTCTGTTCCGCAACACGCACACATGCATGCATGAATGCACGCTAAGAACACTTGCTTGCTTGCTTATCTTCTTTCAACTCCCCGCTTAACTTCTTCTTTCTTTCCACTCCATCACTTGTCCTTCCACACTCAACCCCACATCCACATCTCAAAACACATTTACATTCCCAACTCAACACAACTCAACTCAACACTTCCACCGCAATACCAACTCAACTCAACGCAACACCACAATGGCCGAACCCGCCTCCACCTCCGCCTCCGCAGAAACAACCATGCTCATCGCAGTCCTGAGCCAAATCGGCGACGTCAAGCTAGATTTCAACAAGCTGGCCGCCGCGACCGGCTCCCCGACCGCGAACGCGGCGCGTGTTAAGTGGGGTCGGTATCGGAAGAAGCTGGGTATGGGTACTGGTGCTGGTGGTGGAAATGGAAGTGGAAATAGTCCGACGAAGCCGGTGGGTGTTGTGAAGGGTAAGGGGAAGGGGAAGAATGTCAATGGCAATCGTACGCCGAGCAAGAAGAAGGGTGTTAATGGAAAGAAGGTTAAGGTTGAAGCTGGGGCTGAGGGTGAGGGTGAGGGTAGTGATGAGCAGGAGCAGGAGATGGAGCAGGAGCTGGATCAGGAGCAGGAGGATGATGTATGTATTCACTTCCACGTCCCCTTCTCACACCAACCCACCTAACACACCCCAGGAAACCCAGCAAAACCCCCCTAGTGCCCCCACCACCCCATCCCGCCAACTCCCCGCTCGCAAGGCCCGCACGCCAATCGGTCGATTCAAGGAGGAGAGCTCGGAGGATGAGGGTGAGGGCGAGGGTTACGAGACGGCTGAGGAGCAGGAGCAGGAGCAGGATCAGGAGGAGCAGGATTTGAAGATGGAGAGTACGGGGGAGGGGGCGGGTGAAGGAGAGGGTGAAGAGTTATTGGAGTAAGGTAGATCTTGCTCTGCTTTGCTTTGCTTTGCAGGTTTGGGCATCTAGATATTCACTTGCTTGGTATGGGATGGGATGGCTGGTTTGCTTTGCTTACTTTGCTCTGGTTTGCTCTGGTTTGCTTGCTTGTTTTCTGAGGAAAGGAGGGTACGGCGGCATGCATGTATGCGATTTGATAGAGAGACAGTAACGTAACTCGGTACGCAGTACTTGGTACATAAATCAAATCCCCACTCTCTTGACTCTCTTGAATCTCTTGAATCTCTTGAATCTCTTGAATCTCTTGAATCTCTTCTCTTCTATTCCAAACCCTAATCACCAGCCCAGCCCAGCTCCAGCCCAGCTTATCCCAATTAACTTACCACCCCCACGCACGCACGCATGTACGTACGTTTATTCTGATACATCATATATTGCTTTTCCCTTTTTCCTTCCCTACAAATAAACCACACGGCTTGCTGCCTACCCAGCCCCCTTCCCCACCCCATTTTCCATCTCATTCCATTCCATCCCACTAACCTTTCTTCTCATTCATTCAAACGTACTAAGAAATTGCACCGTACTTGCTCTCACCGTCTCTCACGTGCTATGCTCAGACTCGAAATCAGGCTCACTCGCTACCCCTGGCCTAGTACGTACCCCTGAATTCCATTTCTTGGCATGGCAAGGCAGAACTCTATGTTTTTCTGATAGTTATTCAAGTGTATAAGTTTAAACTTGTCCGATTATTGCATCGTAATTCGATTTTGTGAAAATACTAATGAGAGATAATCTGTTGTATAGTAATAGTAATAAAAAGTGGGGTGATAGCGCAGAAATGCTTGAAGAATTTGGTGGACCGCCGTGCTGGATTTTTGAAAGGTAGTGGAGGTTATGGGATACTGCAGGATAGGATGCAAATAATATCAAACTATCAGTGCATCACGAAGTATCATTTCAAGTGGATGTGAAAGGGTTGAGAAGGTACAAGCTTAATACTAGAATAATATCTCGCTGTGGGTTAACCCCTGATTACCCCTTACACTTTTCCTCGAACTCTTTTAACGCCTCTTCGAATCACATGCCCCTGCCCATGCCCATGCCCTAGAACATCTCAACAAACCCATAGATAAAAGGCCAACCTTCCTTTTCCAGATCTGGAATACGCATAGCGATATCCCCATTCACAACATAACCCCGATTCTCTCCCGCGTCGCGCCCTCGAGTCTCCATCACACGCCTCAGAGTGTACGCATATCCCTGTTCTACCATACCAACAGCTAAGCATTAAACAAACCGTCCCGCCAATCTTCAATTTTGAAAGGCTAGCAAGACGTGGCACAGGCCGGTAAGTGCTAGAGCCTAGCACAACCAGTCTGTGATTAAAAGGAGGCTAAAGAGAATTGTCCGAAAGTTGCTTTCGAAAAGGCATTCATTCGTACACCTTTGCAAGTGCGCCCTCCATATTTGGGAAGTGGGTTGAGAATAACGATGCGAGGAAGGTCGTGACCGTGAAGAGAGGAAGGAGCGTTTGACGCTCACAACCGGCACGAGCAAACCGTTGACTTTGTGAGCTCTGATTAGGATGGAAGCACATAGAACGGAGCACGAAAGAAGATTTCTAGGTTGTATGAAAAATTCTTAAATTCGCTCTTGGCCCGTCAATGGTACTTTCCCGCTGTCTAGTTACTTGCTAGAAATAATCAGGGTGCGAGACGCTCCGTTTTCTGGCGACGTAGTTGGAAGGTCCGCTTTCGGATTTCCATTGATAGTAAAAAGTAAAAATGTTGCAAGACATATATAGTACGAATAGAACGAAGACGGACCAAAAACATGAAAGATCGTGTGCAAGATATACTGAATGGTCACTCAGCCCGTCACTTTGGGTGCTACAAAGAGCTTAGGAAGAGCGAGAACTGCTCGCATTCTTCATCATCCAAGCTCTCCAGAATCAGACCTAGACTTGCCTGTAAAGCGTGATATATACGACGTTCACTGTTCTTGATATGCATACTCTTTTCAACTCGGGTGTTTTCTGCTCCCTTGCTTGAAGACGCTCAATTCGCCTAAGCCTATTTGAGCAACCCCTATCTGACAGCTCCAGTTTAACATGTGACCCACCCCCCCCCCTTTCTTTTGCGTCTCCTTGATTTTCCGGCTAATGGTTTTTTAACAGATATTGGCAAAACAATCATTAGCTTCACTATCCACACTACACCAGTTATGCGACGACATATTCAAGGAGTTATCATCTGTTGATTCTCAGGTTGCTAAAAGAAAATAGGAGAATTTTATAGCCCTACATTTCACCGCTAGAGTGCTAATTGAACCTGTCCAAAGCATCAGAATCATTATCACTCCCACTGATTTTATCACTCTCCAAGCACTTATTCTCACCGACCTCCCCATCACCAACTCAATCTAGCTCACCTCCTTCCTCCTACCAACTAAATTCAACTCACAGAAAATTCAACCCCGCATCCTCCTCCTCACTCTTTAGCCACATCACCCCACCTCACCTCCACCAGCGCAAACTCCAGGAACCGGCACTTACCCATCTACTTCGCCATCCAATCTTCCAGCCTCGTCAGGTAAGGTTTCGTGCGAGGTGCGAACAGGATTTCTTACGCGTAAACGCCAAACGTCTCTTTCTTTTCCGTTTTCGTGGCTAGATGCAGCTCCACGGACTACATGCACATTTTGCATCGTATTGTCTTTTTCTGAGTAGGTGGAGAAGACGAGGAAACTCGCCGATTAAGGAGAAAAGGGGGTTAGGGAAACACAGCTCCCTCTTAAAATCACCAACACAAGCCATGCCCGCACATCGCGCATCGCTGCAGCCTGCATCGTTATGGTATACGATTATATCCTGCAAACACGCGATTCCAAAAAACGAACTTTCCTTCCTCGGCAAACCTGAAAGGGCCAGGTACTGTATCATTGCACTGTATCGGCAGCACCATCTTGTCGACATGCTCGCGGCACGCTTTGTATTTCGGCTTCGGGGCATCTATCGTTGAACTAGAGACTCTTACTTACTGATTACACTGGCGCCATATCTCGCATAAATCAGACACGCGCAAAACCAACAGCCGCCGTAGCCTACGATGTCTTTGGAAAGCTAGTCACTAGCTTGCTGCTGCTGCTAGTGGTTGTACATTTCGGGCCTGCGAAGTTTGAACTTACTCTACTTGTCGTGGCCACGTTAGAGGGTAAAGCAGAAAAGTCCTGCGCCTTTGCCCTTGTTGTTCCGGTAATCGTTGGAGAGCTTGAAGGGATTGGTTGCCGGGTGTCCGTGGGTGCAGAAGCATCTCGACGACGGATCCGAAGACGCTCTGCTGCTGGAAATTGCTTCGTGATATGCGTAGACATTTCCATTTCCTTTCCCATGGAGAAGTCCCTCGATACCACCGTTGATCTTAACAAGGGCATGGCTCGATTTCTGGTTCCTCTCTACGAGGCTTGCGAGTGCGATATTAGGATCATTTGTCACTTCTATCAGAATGATACCCAGCTGGCAGCGCAAGAATTCACGAATAGACTTCCGCTCTTGCTACAGTATTCACAAGGCCCAGTTCCGGAGGGGTAATCTTTTTCTATGTTGCTATCAGCAGTGTCTCAGACGAATCGGATCAACGTACTTTTAAGTTTCATCTCCATACCTCTCCCATACCCCTTTCCAGAGCATCTCTCTCTTTGCTGCCTCCATCTCTAACGCATTCAACTACTCTAACACCCTTGCATAAATCCCAGCAGCAGCAAGCCGCGGATAGAAATCTCTCGTCCGCTCTCGACGCTATAGCTTTATACCTCTCCCGTTTCTCCAAATCATACTTTACTTTTCTTCCATTCTACTATAGATCTTCTGCCAGCGGATTACCAGTACATATGTATACCCCAACCTTCCCCCAGCCACCCAGCAT
>QGMF01000640.1:0-22112 GCA_007821475.1 Lachnellula arida
GATTGGGTGCTTTAGCATATGCGGTATCCACTTCTAATCTACTTCTGATCCACTTCTAATGCTAGGGTAGTGAGTACCTATTTAACATATCCACTCTAGCTGACCGGACTAATCAGATGCCTCCCTCAGCAGGTGCATAAGCGAGTGGCGTGTAAAAAAATTCCTTAGAGACGAGTTAGTACGGTACTTGAAGGTACCTAGCCTAGCCGAGGTAGGTAGCCATTTGTTTCTTGATTTCACGTCATCTAATTAAGGCAACGGTGAAAATGTGATGTAGTCAGTGGTATTCTTTAGTTCTCCTTTTTCTACATGTAAGACGCCGGCATCAAACCATAAACTCATATCATAGCCCGCCATAAACGCCATACCATTATTTCTAAGATTCAAGCCAATCCAAAAATTGCGGTGTAAAGTAGCTCACCACGATCGTCGCACCAGCCCTCAAGATTCCCTCTGTAGACTCAAATGCGATTGCCTTCAAATCAAAAACGCCCGCCTTTGCACCAGCATGAAGCATGGCGAATTCCCCACTAACTTGATAGGCAGCAATTGGCATGTTCTTTCCGATCTCCTTCGCATCGCTGATAATATCAAGGTATTGGTTGGCAGGTTTGACCATGATTATATCAGCGCCTTCACCAATATCCCTCTCGATTGCTCTCCGCGCAAGACCTCTTCCTCCAGGTGGTAATTGGTAGCATTTTCGGTCTCCAAATGATGGAACTGAGCCAGCTGCATCCCGAAAAGGTCCGTAAAGACATCCAGAGAACTTGGCTGCATACGACATAAGAACAACTCTGTCTGCAATACCCTCCTCGATCAACTTAAGCTTAATTGCTCGAATGCGGCCATCGTTCATGTCTGAAGGCGCAACACAATGAGCACCAGCCTGAGCGTATGCAATGGCAACATCAGAAACGCGATCGACTGAAAGTTGGTTGTTGAGACCGCCATCATCCCGTAGAATACCACAGTGGCCGTGGGAAGTGTACTCGCATAGACAGACATCGGCAACAATGAAGAGCTGAGGGAACCGTTGTCGCAACAGACGGATAGTAGCCATCACAGGGCCTTTTGGATCATCGGCAGCAGTTCCGAGCGCGTCTTTAACGCCAGATTTCATTGGTACACCGAACAGTATGACTGAGCGGAGGCCTTTCCGCACGAGAGGTTCGAGGAAGGGTACGATTTTATTGATGCCACGGCGGTGTTGATCAGGGAGGGAGGGAATAAGAATCTCTTCGTCATCTTCATCTGAAATGAAGAGAGGGTATATAAGCATTGACTATGAGGGTGTCAGCGGGTGTCAGATGCAGTGAAACGGTTCTTAATACCTTGGTAAGTTGTCTCTCTGCTTGCCATGATCTTGCCAGAGGATGAGAATAGCCTCCATGCAATTGACTCGAGATGTCGCCAGAAATGCTCACACTGGTGGCAGTGGTGCTCGCATAAGACATTGCCCTCGAGACATGGGATCTCCGGTCATCGACGGTCGAGGCTGAAGAGGTACCTCGAGCCATTTGTCGTCGGTCGTTGGGGTTGTCTCTGAAGGACAGATCTTGTACGAGACTCGAGAAAGACATGGTGGTTGTGTACTTGTGCCCGTCAGAAGATCTGAAAACGGGAGTGTCGGGAGTCTTATCAAAATTCTGGCGGAAAGTGAAAGTACGGAGTGGCGGGCGGGGCGGGAACAAATGCGCCGAGGATTTAGATCCGACCGGCAGTATACCTCCGTAGTTTTAGCGTGGAGATCTGACCCTGCACCTACCTAGGTGGCAAATCAAAGACCTCTCATTGGACAGTTGAACCGACTAATTCTCACGACATTTCTCATCTGAAGATGAGATGAAAGTTGGACTCTACTCTCTTGACCGAAACCATCCAGTGTTGTTTCTCCTCCTGATTGAAGGAAAATCAGGTTAGACTGCACTTTATTGCTAACTCAGATTGACAAATTACCAGGAAATCTTCTCTATTATATCTCGTATACAAACGTCCCACGAGGACTCTAGTAACTCTCATCCACCGTCAGAAATCTTGCTATGCGTGGGGGAATATGTCTTCTGTGTCCGCCCTGTTCTCACTGTGCCAGTGGAAGCTTGCTGCTTCAGGCTCAGAATAACTAGAATTGTGATAGTATACTATACCTGTCCTTGGGACTCCGGGCGGATTGAATCTCAACTTGTCGAGACTCGGACTGGAGGCATCTCGGAACTTTCCGCAGGTATAGAATCTATAAGAAGGTCAGATCCCCTCAGATCCTTTTTTCCAGATAATGCCATACGGGATTGCTTCCCATATTGCAACTAAGCAGCTCCCAACTTTTAACATTTGTGCCTCTGGTAACTGTAATCCTAGAACTGCTCGACCTTCCAGAACACAGCTAATATGGTGAAAGCTGTGGCACAATCAAGGCTTTCACTGCTTGGTTTCATCAGACCGTCGGGTTGCTTCTATCCTATTTTTACCTCCAGCTTGGATGTCAAGGATCGAATTCTTGTTGAATCCGTGTAGCAGGGGCAAAAAATGCAATGGGATACCCAGGCTCTTTCCATCACTGTAATCAGTCGAGGATACCTAGGTACCTATGCAATTGCACCACCACAAGACATGTGTGCAGTACCATTCCCGAGAACACCTGAGTCTAGAGACATTGAAACCTAAAGTCTTAAGTTGAGTTTTCCAATGGAGTGGTGTTCATTACCGTCAACGCCATCTCGAATTTCTTTATTCTTTGCGTCTATCAACTGCAATTTCCCTACATATTGAATTTGCAGAGGTTGTCGCCTTGGCTTGCCTCGGTTCGCGCTTTCCTTCCTGTTCATCTTATACGGCCCTCCGCCATTTCGCCGACCGACAACAACCCAAATGCATTGAATCTTGTTGGTGGGCCATGCACAAATACAAACGTCCACATGAATAAGGGGAGGAACAGGGATCATGGTCACATACGGGAAGAACAAGAAAAGACTTGCTCTTCCGACATTTCACTCGGGCAAGAAGCAGACAGCTGTGCAGGCAGGTCAGTCAATGTCCTCGAGAGATCTCTCTCGAGGCCAGCCAACCAGACGTCATTCTCTGCAAATCGAGCACCACATGGCCGCCTCGTTCTCACATCTTGTTTTACATGAAGTTGAGCGCCATCAGCTAATGACCTGCCTTGCAGATACGGTATCGACAGCACTTGGTTCCCAAAGCAACACACGCCGCGAGCCGCGTATCTCTCCTCAAGATGACAGTATTGACGAACTGGCAAGCATGCTACTAGACGACACTGCAATCGACCAACTGAAGGCTGATCCCGGAAAACGGCTTTCCCAGATCTCCTTGTCCAAGGGTCTGCCTGGCATCTCACAAGGTGCATCTCAAAACGACAAAGCTCTGCCGCGGCTTCCTAGCTTGTTATTCAATGGTGACAATGCATGGGCTTTCAAGTCTATGTCTGTCATTACAGCCACTGGCAATATCAACGAAATGCAGTTCGATCATGCCGCAGATGAAACTGTTAGCCTTCCGAGCAAATCGCAATTGGCATCTCAAGAGGACAACGCTCTATCCCATTTTGACGCACCATCCATGTCACTTACGCCCCCGATTCCTCGAAAATCCTCCAAGCGGAAGTCTTCCAGGCCGAAGAGTATATCTTTCCAATCCGGTACAATTGCGAGGAAAGCTATATCAAAGAGCGTCAGTACGCCAAACCATCTCACGGCCTTAACCCAGCACAAATCGTCAAGCCCATTAGATACAAACCATGTCGATGACAAGATCCAGCAAATGCTTGCCGCCACCAATTTACTCAAGGGCGATACTGTAGGGGTGAAATACCATACTCTGTCAGAACCGGCAGCCAATCCGACAACCATAGTCCTCCAAGGGCCCCCAGAAAGAGCAGTATTGCATGGACCAATGGTATCGACAAAGAAACGCCTGAGCGACTACAGAGTTCTATCTCGCGTGAAGACAGTCATCGGTGATCGTCTGAATGCAAGATCTCTCAAGAAGCGCCACGATCCCGTTAGGGATGACCGACTGCTTGACAATAGCCTGAATGACTTCCATCCCAATGTTTCACCCACGGCCTCAGCCATCTCGTCTTTTGAGATCGGTTTCAACGAACGTAAGCTCATCCAACTGCCTTTAGTATCATAATGCTAATGCTTTCCAAGGCAAGAACCTCAGAACCAAAACAAAGTCCAAATTACTCACAGGATGTCAAGAGTTCCCTCGAAAACCTATCCAAGAGAATGCACAGGGTAGGAAACTCTTCAACCTGACCCACCATCCGTTCTCCTTTCAGTCTAGCCTTCCTCCAATAACGCCAACTGAGTCTGAGCATCTACTAGACTCTATGTCGGCGGACCAGAGTGGCGATGTAGGTCTTCACGATTCAAGTACTCCAACAAGCCGATACAACGACTTTGATGCCCTCTGTTCCTCCAGCCCAGAAGCCCAATCCACCCCTCGAATTCGGCTAGAGCCTTATTTTAGCACGAGTGGTAAGAGAACACTTGAATATGTTCCCGCCGATTCGCGCTCGCTGTTTGATCCAGATAACTCGGATTATTTTGGACAGCATTCTGACATGGAGGTGGACTTCGAACCAGTCGAGAAGGACAACAACAGAATGTCTCTTGCGGAGATGGATAATGATCCAAACAGCGACAGGACAACTGATGCTGCGAAGCGGAAGAGCTCGCAATTGAGAGCGCCTAGTTTTGGATTTGAATCGCCACAATTAAAGAGAGTCAAGAAGCACCCGTCTCCAAGCAAGGAAGAGCTAGAGCAAATGCAAAAGGATCTGGAGGTGTATAACGACAACGAATTTGTACGTCATGATAATTACCACCTGCCGCCAATGAAGCTTGCTCAGATCTCATCAATCCCAGTTCTAGCCGCGCTTGACCCCAATGGCAAAATTGCAGCGAAGCAACCCAAGAAAGGAGGGCTGAGTCGGGCCGCTGAATCGATGCCGAATCTTGCTGGAAGAAACAGACGTCAAAGCTTGAGGAAGGCCGTAATGTCGACTCCCACACACACGAAAGAGAAAGCTGAGAAGAGACGCTCGAAGCCAACATATGCTGAAGTGGACAGCGAGATGGATATTGATGAACTGCAGTTAGACGACTCTGCATATCATATCGGAATGGGGAGGTTGTAGTTTTACGTGTATTGAGATACGGCATGGGTTTCGACCTTTTCTGTCGGAGTTTCGCTCAGCACATACACTAGGACTCCCTTTCTACTGTTTTTGATACCCTTTACTTTCCGACTGTCTGAGGTCTAATAGTTCGCTACGTCGAACGTCGATTGTCACATACATTGCAAGCATGGAAGACAGCACCGATGCGAAATAGACTTTAGGTATTAACAATGAGCATTGGCAATGATAGCTAGCTAGTAATACAATACATTCAACTCATTCATCATTTCATCATCGTGGGTATCTTTGACGCATAATATACAATCTCTCCTTCCACTCCATCCTCTAATATGTGCGATGGCTTCCTCGTCCATCAGTACCATGCATCCTGCGCGTTCCCGCAGCCTTCAGCCCCGGCCTCCTCGTCAAACTCCCCCTCAACTTCATCATCGCCCCACTGAACTTATCTCCCACACTCACGCGTCTCTTGTGATGATGAACCGGCTGAGCATGACCCCGGGTATGGGTGGTATGAGTTGCATGAGTTGTGTGATGCTGGTTATGGTGGTGGTGAGCGGCAGGCTCGACTTTGGTAGTTGTCTTTACGGTGCGGGTATTTGCGTTGCGGCCGCGGAGACGGGTCATGAGGGTTGGTTTTGTGGTGCGGGTCTCGACGACGCGGTTATGGTTGTTGTGATGCATTTTGAGGTTGGATGGGTCTTGGTGGGCTGTTGAACTGGTGGTTGTGGAGAGGGATGTTGTGCTTGAGTTTGCTGATGTGGGGAGGGTGGTTGAACTTGAACTTGATGTTGTAGTAGCAGTAGCTTCGGTTCCTGAGAGTTGTGTAGATGTGGAGTGTGCGGTTGTTGGTGGTGGTGCTGGTGGTAAGGTGTTGTTTAGGTGGATGAATGATGATAGGGTTCTTGGGGGTAGGATGGTTTGGGACTGGGAGTGGGAGTGGGTGTTGTAGATGGGGTTCATGGCAAGATGCGTGTGGGTATGCTTATATATATGGAGATTGGGGGTTTTGAGAGGTTTTTTAATGGCTGGGTGGTGTACCCGCTGAAACTGGTTTGTGGAGGGAGAGAGCGAGTTGATATGACGAGGCGGGGTGTATATCTTCCATGTGGAGAAGGATGGACTTGATGGACTTTGAACGTCATAGCTACCAATAACAGGACACGCTGAGACATGGAAAGTCACGGGAATCTCTTGGCTGACGATGGTCAGCCACAGGAAAACCTGTGTGTTTTGTCTGTGGCTGGAAAGAACCCTGAAAAACTTGTTTGCTAGGTTCTGTTCCCATTGGACGATTTTTTGATGTTGTTTTCGAGGCGAGGCGAGGTTGGAGAAGGATCGCCAAGCTACGTCATTGTAGTCGGCTTTCAAGATTTGGGAATACTCCGTGCGTACCCCGCATAAGGTAAGCATAAACTTACTCACCACTACGCACGTGTTTCCAATACCTATCTGTATTGGAGGAAAGATGGGATGGTTGGGTTGGTACTGTACGGGTGACTATTCGCAGATACTTGAGAGCTTTCAGAAGAAGTGACGATAACAATAGCAAGCTATTTTCACATCCCAGTCCACGTGATCAATGCGGATGCGAGAAATTGGCACTTTCGCATATTGTGCTACTACCCTTTACGGAAGCGCTCAGCTTTTGTCGACTAGACCTGCTGAGTACGTGGCCCATCTGTAGAAGGAAGACATGATGTGGTTGATGGACGAAGGGTGATGATGAATCCAGAGCAGTGAAGGAGAATCGCAAGTTGTGACAGGGAGTTCAACGAAACCGAATTCCTTCGAGTGAAAAAGCCCCAGTGGGCAACGATTACCTACTGGGGCTTATACAGAGAGCTATTGCCAGGTTTCGTATGTCAGAAGGGATAGAGGAAAAAGAATTGTACTGAGTACCTAGGTACTTGATAAAAGGGGTGAAAGGAGGGGTTGAACGGAGGACCGTTGAGCCGTTGTAGACCCCTGTAATTTATTCCTGGCTTCTCAGCCTCGCCGTAAACTAACCCCACTTGCCTCAAGACAACTCAACCTCAATATGACCCCAAACCATTAAAGCAACGAGAACGACGACTACAAGAGAGCCACGGTAATGAAAGTGAAAGGAGAATTTGCTCCGGTCCCATGTTCTAGACTTTGTGTGATACTCGGGCAACTGCATACATTCAAGTGAACAGAGTACAGCAAAAGAAGTGACGTATAGCGCAATATGTTATGCACTACATCATTGATCCTACCCAGCGGAACGGATCGAACATGGCCTCTCCCTTGCCCAATTGGCCTTCTACCGTGTATTGTGGGACCAAACAGCTCTCTCAGAATTATCTATCAACCTTACCTACGTCGTCGATCTCCCAAAGATAAAGTATGAAGTGGTGTGTGAACTGGCTGAGGATTCTATTTCCCATATCTTCTTAAGCATTGCCCGTACATCTTCTCTCAAAAACAAATAAATCAGAAAATCAACAATCGTTGAAAATGGACAAATCTCAATTCGAGAAAGGTACACCCGTTCAAATATCTCTTCATATACATCTGGTAACTAACCACACAACCTCCAGGTCATGAAGTCCCCGTCTCTCACCAAGATGCACCGGGCAAGCAACACCACATGAAAGGTCCTGACCCCGTCGATGACCAATTGCCCACCGCAGATGGAGGATCCCAACCCTATAAAGCGGCCGGCAAGCTCGCGGGAAAGAAAGCTCTGATTACAGGAGGTGACAGTGGAATTGGAAGGAGTATTGCTATTCTCTATGCCTTAGAGGGAGCCGAATCAACCATCGTGTACACACCCGACGAGGAAACCGATGCAAAGAAGACAGAAGGCCTCGTTAACGAGAAGGGCGGGAAGATCCACCTCGTCCAAGCCGATCTACGAAGCCACAAAGAATGCAAGCGTGTAGTCGATAAGGCCGTGGAGACAATGGGACGCATCAACATCTTGGCTCTCAACCATGGAACCCAGATGATGAAGGACAGTATCAGTGAGATCAGCGAGTACGTCTCCCTCCACAAAGTCAACCTGCAAGAACGCACCACCTAACAAGAGCAAGGGACCAATGGACCAACACCTTCGCCACAAACATCCACCCCTTCTTCTTCCTCTCCAAATACGTCCTCCCCGGCATGTCCCCCGGCGACACAATCATAACCTGCGCCTCGGTAAACCCCTACATCGGCCGTCCCGACCTCCTCGACTACACCTCCTCCAAGGGAGCCATCGTAGCCTTCACCCGCGCCCTCGCGAACCAGCAACTCGAACACGGCATCCGTGTCAACTGCGTGTGTCCCGGCCCGATCTGGACGCCGCTGATCCCCGCCACGATGAACGACGAGGCGCAGAAACAGTTCACGAGCCCGATGGGCAGGCCAGGACAGCCGGTAGAGGTGGCTACTTGTTTTGTGTTTTTGGCGGGCCCGGATAGTAGTTTTATTTCGGGTCAGAGCTTGCATCCTAATGGCGGGGTTCAGGTTGGAAGCTAGTTTTAGAAGGAAAGTGTGTCGAGAGGATTGAAAAAAGGCTTTTTGAGAGAAAATCAAGTAGATTTGAGTAAATCAAATCAAATCAAATCACTGCACTGCATCGTTATCAAGGGGGGCTCGCGTTACTCGGTGCAATAGAAGAATAGCTTTCTTCATCCGATAATGTACGTGGTAACGGGGAAATGGGCATACTTAAGTACTTCTCGGAAACGAAATATTCAGGAAAAAGGAATCGTTTGAGTAGAAGCGAAGCCCCTTGTGTATGTACATTTCCGAACTCAAGGCACCAGTTCCTCGATTTGCCCCCCTGCCAAAAACACCACGAGTACCAATCCTAGTCACTCACGCCATGCTATGCATGCCGTACCCAGTAATAACAACCCCGGCTATAAACATGGCCCAAAATGAAATGATCGGGGGGCCAAACGCAGTCTATAAACACCGTACCCATAACCCGCAGTAACCTTGTTATAATCCAGTATTCCCAGCCACCAACACCAAGAGCATCCCATTCAACATACAAATTGTGGCAAGTGTGACAACGACACATGCCCGGTGAAGCCAACCGAGTGTCTCTGTTCGGGCAAGCATACAGGCGAAGCCCATGAGAGCAAAGAAGACACTCGCTACCACGCCAGTGACTACTCCACAGTCAACTTCCACGCGCAGACGGCGCCGACCGGTAGCAACGAGAAGGCCAGCAACCAAGAGGAGGACGAACGCCGCGCCGAAACCGCCCAGGCATGTTCGAAAGAGAACTTTTTCGCGATATCGGATGTACTTCTGATCACTCACGCTTGGAAACGTGGCATAGTGAGCTACATAGCCACTTGGGAAATCAGAAGACGACGCATAAGCGTCGTCTTCTAAATCTGTGTCGAGCGGGTTGTGTTGCTGTGGAAAGTATCCTCCGCTGCCTAGCAAAGGGCGTCTTTCTGCGGGCGACTGAGCTGGGCTCAGCCACGCCTTGACTTTCTCCATTGGTACGCGAGCATGCGAGACAAGCAATCCGACCATCCTTGAGCCAGGGAATGCCGAGTCTGAGTTGACGTATATAGTGTATGGCTCCTCATCTCCTGCCTCACTCCCATCGTCGTACTCGTTCCAGTATGTCTGGGGAGGTGGTTGGGTTTGTATTTGCGTGCTCGACGATCGGGATATCGTTCTAGGTGTGGCAGGTCCACTTGTGTCTGGTGTAGATGCGCGGAGGATGGCGAGAAGGTTGTTGTATTGCGAAGTCAAGGGTTCGAGGTCGGTCTTGGTGAAACTCTTAGGATCATCCAGTACCTCCGAATTGAAGCGTGCTCCCAGTGACCTCGATCCAGTCCATTTCTATGGGAGTTAGTATTGTTTTGATATGACTTCTTGACTTGGCACATACCCTGTACTTCTTTAAAATCTTGTAAAATGCCGTCCGTTGAGCATTAATAAACCGTTGGAGATTCTTCAGATCATCACCACAACTATGTTATGTCAATACCTCTCTCTTTATAAACTCGCACAAGTGTCCACGTACTTTAGGATTTGGTTATGGTATTTCGCGAACTTCTCTCGCCTTTTCTGTGAAATCGGCCTGTCTGTGGTGTTCGCACATCGCTGTAGCAGTCGGGTTATAACCTTCTCGAGGTGATCTAGTATCCAAATTAGCCACTGCCAATCCAATCGTGAGACAGCCCTTACGGAGTCGACGGCTGATCTCATCTGCCTTGCTCGAAACAAAGAGCTCGACCCGGTCATGTTGGTTATACAGTTCCTCGAAGAACTTCTCCTCAAACCTGTGCAGCGCGGAATCAACATGGCCGGGGATCGCGACGGCTTGGCCTTGGTTTTTCGTGGTATTGACCTTGAGGAGGTGCTTCAATGCGTTGTAATCAACGTTATCTAATCGATTGTGAGCAGAATGGCTGGGAATTTGCCGGGGAATTGAGACTCACAAGCTCTCCATTGGGGCACTGATTGTGCTTCGAAGTTTTGCCCGTACTTCATTCCTCCACCTCTGGGTTTGCAGAGGCTCTCTGCAAGGTTCAACCACTGGAATGTGGTTATCCGTTACCTGAAGCAACTCGGTTCGTGTTATATATGAATCGACGTCGGGTAGGCGCGGCTCTCTGTGGCTCGGCTTTCTCGTGATTTGCAGACGGGGCTTGGAGGAATGGGAAGAATTGAATTCAAGGACAAATAAATTTGGGATTTATTATGCTTTAGAGGCAATTGATACAGAACGTGCTGACAGTATCTCCTCCCAGCTGATAAGAGTATTTGTACTTACAGACCGGGACAGTCGGTCTCCGTATTTAAACTCTCGTATGTACTCTACAAGTACGTCGTCCTCGCCATCTAATCCACAATAATTAAGCCACCCCACGCGCACGCTTAAACTGCCGAAAAAAGGCCTGGCGGCGGGCAGAGATTGCAACTTGAGAAAATCAAGCTGCGGGAACAAGGATACTTGATTGGCAGGGGCGCTGCTCCGAAAGACCCTGTGGTGTGGCTAAATAACAGATGTCGTGCAACCACGCGAGTATGCAAGTATGTCGTTGTGCGAAACAGAAACACAGATCCAGTCCAGCGGGGATGATTGCCAAGGTGATTTGGTCGGATCCTTTTTGTATTTTTGAATGGGAACGAAGGTTGGGAAATTGGAAGTCGGGAGGAACTTAATAAAGGCGTTGCGTTCCAGGTCTTGGCTAAAGAATACTTACAGTACCTACCTGGGTAGATACCTAGGTAAGTTCGGGATGCTTAAAGTACCTACAAGGTAGGTAGATGATTCATGAGCTAAAGAGAGAGAAAAAACGTTCAAGTTAGTCAAACGCAAGACCGAAAAGAAAGAGTATGAATCTTTGAAACCGATATCTCATAGTCAATTAGCACAGCAAACTGTTACACAGCTTCAGCTTGCTTGTTTGAACCCGAGAATTGAGGGGCTATGGGGTAGATCCGATCTTGAACTTTTTGACATTTCAATAATCCCATTTCCTCTTAGTCCCTTTTGACTTGATCACTGAGACCAATAAGCGAAGAACGTTTGCAAGCTAAGTTATTAGCAAGCTTCCCGCCCCCGCCGTCACTAACTCAGGATACGGCCCCAGAATTTTCTCTAGCTTTGTCTTGATCAAATGATTTCCTAGGATCCAAATATTGTTAATATTGCATCTGCACCTCCACTCCACCACACCACCACCGTGGCTCACCACCGTGGCTCACCACCCTGCGCTTTGTATGCAATGCAAATATCAGCTGTGCGTTTTCAAAAGCCCCATGGATAATATCTTCACGTCAAGATTTCTCCATTGACCATTGATTGCGACCCGATTTTAGGCGGTATAGCAAGCCAACCAACTAGGCATTCCCGTCGGTTTTCATTTTGTCTGGGTGTCTGTCGGCTTGCATATGCTCTTCTTTTTTCGGCAAGTCCTCACACGAGCATATGCAAGTATATCCTCTCACAGCTCTCTTATCTTTGTCTAGATTGTCCAGCCCTGCCATCTTGTCTATAACAACACCTCGCTATTAAGAACTTAACGGCTTCCCCCCACCATGGAAGTCCCATGAGAACCAAAAGGAATAAAAGCCGCGGAGGTATCGCTCCCGGATGCTGCCCCGTGCAAACGTGCATGCACATCTGGGGTTGAGTAACCAATTGAAGAAAATGGATGGCACACGATATCATGAGGAAAAGACGCCACTATACTTGTACCGGTACTGTACTCGCCTTTTTTTTAAGTCTGACAGTGGAGACTGTTTTTACTCCACAACTTTATACTGTCCGCCCACTAAGAGTGCTTAGAATTGATAAAGAATAGGCCTCTCTCAGTTTAAAATTGCTTAGGCCCGCTATGTCTTTTGCTGTTCTAGGGATTTGCAGTAGGGTATAGAGCCAGTCATATATGCAGGATCTTTCTATTCCACGCTAAATAGTCTCCACTGTCAGACTTAAAAAAAGGCGAGTACGGAGGTAGGTGTTAAACGAAAGACCGACACCCGGTGCCACCAAAGTTAGATTCGCTCCAAGCGTAACTCGACTTTTCGATTTAAATCAACACACCAGAGTCCTAATATTTCCGCCAAACCTCCACTTACATTGTGATGTTGTAGAAAGTATTTCGTAGACCAATTAATGCTGCTTCAAGTATATGTTGAAGTCCCGCTGGTCTCCATTTTGAAACGCGCAGTTGTTGCCGCCTGCTAGTTTTAGATGCCTCGCATACTCCATATCTGCCTAAACCCGCTTTATAAAGATAATAGTTCACACTATTACAAATTCATCTGGAACATTGGAAAAATACTTAAGACACAACTCTCTGGGCAAAGAAATCAGAACAGAAGTCAGAAGTCAGGGGGGGGAGGAAGGAGGGGATCTCGCTTACGATAAGTTAGCGCCACCATTTGCCATTGCCATTGCTTATCCTTATCAGCGCCAAAATAAAAAAGTCTTTTCTTCCAACGTCTTCTACCAAAAGAATGGCCGCCCAAGTCATGGCAAATACAAGCAGCACAACATCCTCTATGACATCCACCTCGCACACCATGACAGCCTTTCCCCTTCCCACCACAAAGAACGGACTTTCCGCCTCGAAAAACAATACAATGGCCGACCTCATAACAGCCCTCGCGCCAGCAAACAGACACAATTTCATCGCCCCTCCACCTTCATTACCAAACACGGGTCTAGAATTTACTAAAGCGACACTCGATGGGTTTGCGGGGAAGCTTGGGGAGGAACAAGCTGCTAGGTTGAAGGAGTTGCGGAGAAAGAGAAAAAGAGGCGAGACGAATGAAGAGGTGGGGGAGGTTTTGAAGATTAGAAAGGTGCATACGCAGGGCTTTGAGGTGGAGCAGGTTTGGGAACAGGCGAAGAGAGTTATTGACGCGCTGAGAGGGGATGCCGAGAGGGGATTGAGGGAGTTGGGAGGGGTGCAGGAGGAGAGCGATGAAGAGCAAGAGCAAGCCGACGGCGAGGTGGAGCTATTAAAATTCGATCAGGATGGTTTTGAAGTGGGCTCGGATGATGAGAGTATGGAAGAAGAGGAGGATGCTCCTTCAGAGTTGGGAAGCGAGGTTGAAGCGGAAGACGTTTTCGATGGTGAAGATGACGACGAGATGTCCGATGGTTTAGACAATGAGGATGACTTTGAAGAATCCGAAGAATCCGAAGAGGAACCTACTGGTATTTTTACGGAAGATCCGGATGGACTCAATGATGGATTCTTCTCTATCGACGAATTCAACAAGCAGACCGAATTTCTTGAACAGGCGGACGAACGTGCTGACCCTTACACTGGAGAAGCTAGTGACGAGGAAGACATTGATTGGGATGCAGACCCAATGACCGCCACCGCAAAACCCGTCTCAAGTTCCCGACGAGCTGCTGCAATGGACATCGACGATGATGCAGAGGAATCCGAGGAAGACGACGGAGATGGGCCTACATTTGGGAACATGGACTTAAATGCTCCGGAGGGCGACAGTGACGATGGGGAAGAAGATTCTGAAATGGATGGCGAGATAGAAACCGCCGGAGACAACACCAACGACGTCCTCTATAAAGATTTTTTCGAGCCACCCGCACGTAAAGCAGGAAAAGGGGAGCTGCAGGCGAATTACCTTGACAGACAATCTCGAAAGTCCAAAGCTACCGAGCCAGATGACGAAGCTGGTATTGAGAGAGCAATGGCAGACGTCAGACGAGATTTATTCGACGATATATCAGACCAAGCAGATTCTGAAGATGCTCTGTCGGAAGTGGATGCCGCAGATCCAAAATCAAGACGTTCGGCACATGAACGCCGACAAGCCAAACTCGCAGAAGAGATTCGACGTCTAGAAGCTGCGTCAGTTGCTAAACGGGAATGGACACTATCTGGAGAAGCTCGAGCAGTAGATCGACCCAAAGATTCTCTATTAGAGGAAGATCTTGATTTCGAGCGCACAGGCAAGCCGGTACCTGTCATTACTGCCGAGGTCTCCGAGAGCATTGAGGATCTTATTAAGCGCCGAATCCTAGCCCAGGAGTTCGACGAGGTTGTCCGACGTCGTCCGGACTCCTTAAGCACGCCAGCCAATACTCGCAGAGGTGCTTTCGAGCTCGATGATACCAAAAACCCCCAGAGCTTGGCGGAGATGTATGAGGAAGAACATGTCAAGGCCCATAATCCCGATACCTATGTCAGTAAGGCAGATGAGAAAACACAGAAAGAAGAAAAGGAGATCGAGGCAATGTGGAAAGACGTCAGTGCCAAGCTCGATGCACTGAGCAGCTGGCATTACAAACCTAAGCCAGCAGCGCCCAGCCTGACAGTTGTTTCTGATGTAGCCACCATCAGTATGGAAGACGCACAGCCCACCACAGCCAGCGGTATGAATGGAGGCGAGAGCATGTTGGCTCCACAAGAAATATACAAAGCTGGGCAAGAGAAAGAGAAGATTGAAAAGGGAGAAGTGGTGCCGAAGAGCGGAGCGCCAGTTGCTAGGCAGGAAATGACGAGAGAGGAGAAGTTGAGGAGACGGAGGAGAGAAAAGGAGAGAATTAAGAAGAGGGGGGGTGTGGAGATTGATCAACGGCCTGAGGGGAAGAAGTCTCAGAAGAATCGGGAGACTCTTGGAGATCTTAAGAAGGGTGGTGTTAAGGTCATCAATAAGAAGGGAGAGATTCAGGATGTCGAAGGGAACAAAGTCCAGGCTTCGACGGTTTACAGTGATGCTGGTGGGTTTAAGTTATAATGAAAATCAAGAC
Source organism: Lachnellula arida (assembly GCA_007821475.1). NCBI lineage: Eukaryota > Fungi > Ascomycota > Leotiomycetes > Helotiales > Lachnaceae > Lachnellula > Lachnellula arida. Next base: position 15,387 of record QGMF01000640.1, read on the forward strand.
ACTATTGTTCTATTGGTCAACTTGGAGTATTGCCCTTTTCCTTTTTGCAGTCGTACACTGTTTTTGATTACAAGACCATGAGTTTCTCAAAGATCACTGATAAGTCGATGGGTAAACACTACGGCGTATACTTCCTTTTACCGACGAGAGCCGAGCTGATGCATGAAGGCGGGGGAGGGGAGGCTGACAAACCGCATTGAGGTGATGTCAGTACCGACCCTCTGTACTGTACCCTTTCATCAGTAAGCAATATACATGAACCACCAGAACTAATTTAGAAATCATAGACACTCTATCAAACTATCTTCTCGTCCGTCATCTAAAAACAAAACTTTCAAAATGGCGGCCCAAGGAGAAACTTACCGTCCAGCATTCCCTCCCAAAACCAAACCCTACATCTCAACAGGAATACCATTCCCAGCAGCCGCCGCCCATCATATCACAAATACATTTCATGCTTCAAAAGTCTATATTATTGTCTCTAATTCCATCAGCAAAACAGACAATTTTACCCAATTGAAGAAAGCATTAGGGGATAAGATCGTGGGGACTAGATTTGGATTCAAACCCCACAGTCCATGGGATGATCTTGTAGAAACCGCCAACAACATCCAAAAAACGGGAGCAGATCTAATCATCACCCTCGGAGCAGGCTCTCTTACCGATGGAGTCAAAGTCATTACGTTTGTACGTTTCCCACCAAGTGACTCTTCTCATGAGCCATTTCAATTTTATCATCTCTAACAATACCATCTAGGCCCTAGCAAACAACGTCTCAACCATAGACGACCTCTCAAAACTCACCGTAGATGCAAAAACTCCCAATCTAAAACCCCCTCAGATCCCCGTAATCAATATCCCCACCTCCCTCTCCGGAGGAGAATACTCCCCAATCGCAGGCGCCACCGACACGCGCACAAAGCACAAAGCCGGCTTCTACCACCCCTCGATGGGCGCCGATCTCATTATCCTAGACCCGGCGCTCAGTGTTTCCACTCCAGAGCGAATCTGGCTCTCCACGGGTATCAGGGCTGTGGACCACTGCGTTGAAGGCCTCTGCTCCACTGATCCTAGCGCTGGGCCGGAAAGCGACAAGGGCTTTATCGCGGGGTTGAAGCTACTTGTGCCCAATCTGCTGCTTACGAAGAAGAACTGGAGTGCGGAAGAGCCGAGGCTGGGGGAGATGATGGGGGTGATTGAGGCGATGAAGGGGCTGGGGTTGCGGGTGCCGATGGGGGCGAGTCATGGGATTGGGCATCAGCTTGGGCCGTTGGGGGTGGGGCATGGGGAGACGAGTTGTATTTTGTTGCCCGCAGTTTTGAAGTATAATTACGCGCATGGAGATGAGAAGGTCAAGGGGTTGCAGCAGAAGGTGTTGAATGTGCTGTGGGGTGAAGAAGCTGTCAAGGCGGTGCTGGTTAGCAAGGGTTTGAAGAAAGAGAAGGCTGATGCTGGGGATGTGGTGGGGGCGGTAATTAGTGAGTTGGGGATGCCGAGGAGCTTGAAGGAAGTGGGTGTTGAGCGGAGTCAGCTGGATGCTTTGGCGGACAACAGCTTGAAGGAGTAAGTTGATTTTGATCCCATCTCTTTCGTTTCCAAAAGGTTGTCTCACGAATCTGGAATTGACAACTCACACCCTTCCTGAAGAAGCAATGCTAACACTATTCTTCGCAGTCCCTGGGTGAAAACCAACCCTGTTCCACTTATAGACAAGAAGCAAGTGCTTGAAGTTCTAAACATGGTAGTTGGTGACGGGCAAAGTAGCTTGTAAAAGCAGCCGAAGAGTGTTTTCGGAGTCCAAGTCGAGAATCTTTCGGGAAATATGTAGTCATGGATTTTAACACAGTAGTTCGAAATATCCAAGCATTTCTCTATATCATAATAGACCCTTTGCAACCGTAGGGCCAAACGCTAGAATTTCCGGTAGATCTGTTTTAAACTATTTGTAATATTGAAAGTGAAAGTGAAAGTGAAAGTGAAAGTGAATGCAAACTTCTCGCGCCCCTCTTAACCTTGCGCCAGTGAAAGGGTATAAATATACTACTCAGAATTATAGCAAGACTGCTCATCTGCATGAAACAGCCAGCAAAAGGCTTCCATGGAAGACACAGTTCGGATTTTTTCAAGTCCCCCTATCTCAAGTCCACGGAAAACTTCTGATATTTTCTGCAAGTAAACACTATACTCCGTACAGTAACTAAACCTCCAAAACATTCTAGTGAATAGCGAATCATGAATACGAATGACAGTAATGCTTTAGTTGACAGCAGAAACTAGGGTGGACTTTTTAGGGCGGAATATGGGATGGTAGATAGGCATGACGGTTCAAGGCTAAGCGGGGGTTAATATTACTAGAAAATCGTCCCCTCGGGTAAGAAAATTACAACAGCAAGGCAGAGCAGAGCAGTGCAATCAGACACCATTTACCGGGCGATGTCCAGAGTGCCGCGTCTGATTTGTGAGACTCTCACTTCGACCTTTAATACTTGGAGAAGAGAATAAAACTTAGGTTATAAGAGGTGAGACATTCAAGAAAGAATATCAGACTATAGTTATCCCACTTTCTACTTCCCACTATCTGATGAATTCGAGCAAGATTCTTTTTTGGCCTTGAGCTCTAGATGATAGAAACTCTATTTAAATTTATAGGTCTTTATTCCCCGCAACCCTTCTCGCAAGTTCATCTTCCCTTTACTCGTAAAAGGAATTTCGGTTTCGACTTCACGGCAATATTGACCCCGCTTTTGAAGTTTAACTTCATAGTTGGGAACTATATATATATAGTAGTCGTGAGCTTTGGTTGTAAATAGAGGCTTGAACAGTCCATTGTCAAGATGCAAGGGTTTGCCATAACCAGTGATCAACTTGGGATTTACACTCTCTTGTTCGAGAACAAGAATGGATTATTTATTCTCATTTCTTTGTTAACACCTCACCGTTCTCAATCCAGACCTGTAAGTATATCACAGCTCCGGACTCCGCAACCACCATCCATTCTTTAAGCAGAATCTCTGATCCGGCGAGGATATTAGGTTCGTCGGAAGTGACGACTAAGGATTGGACCTGACAGCAATTCTATCTTTGACAGTAACCGCCGTCTCCTCGAATTGCTGCGTTTTCTACGTTAAATGTTATTTGCTTTAGGAATAGGCCTATCGCTCCCGGATCGAAGGGTTTGAGTTGGCTGGTACTATCTCTTGCATACTGTTGGGTTGTTTCCCACGAAATGATTTGTCGCGTCGCTTCTTGCTCCTATGATCATGAGTTGACCACCAGGGGTTCTAAGGTATATTTATACCTTCCCTTCCCATGCCAGTTGCAAAATGTGAGACAGTTTTAGAGCATTGTGAAAACTTGCAGGCGAGTAAAACCATTCTGTCATTTTATCTTACTCATTCACCGCATTCCTTGTAACCTGTCCGTGAGCCCATCTCATTATTATAGTAGGTAGTAGGTATATATTAAACTCCATATTCCTGATAGGAATTCTCAGCCAAATCCAAATTTCCGAATTAGATGCAGCTCGAATGGAATCAGGATCTTGGAAAGAGGCTGATATAGGGAGTTTTAATTTTACCAAGGCACTCTCGAGCCTCAGCGTCTTTAATTCCATTTAACACGCGTAAGCTAACCGAAAGAATAAACGACTTAATAAAGAAAGATAAAGTATACGGGAAGTTGACAGCATAATATTTTATGATAACAGGTGGTTTATTTTCGCAAAAGGAGTTTCCGGCTGGCGAATCTCGGCTGTAAATCTTCGAGTGATAGATCATTAAAGTATGATATGATAGAAAGCTGGCAAACAACGGCCTGCTACATTCTTTCCAATTCAGGGGCTCTTTAATTCAGTTATACCATTTCAAGAATCAAAGCTATAGTCGTCCATTCTGGATTCTTGAAGGCTTATTTTCAAGGACTGCAGATGCCAATTGTGATTCACTCTATAGAATTCGAAATATGCGCTATGAAGCAAGGTACTAATAGGCGCTATCACCACCAATGCTTCGGGCTCCCTAAAACTGCGCAACCGGGACAGCGGTGCCTCTGTAAGCAGTGCTCGCCGCACTACTAGCAGTTCCAGGGTCTCTGGGTTGGCACAACAAGACTTCAGGTTGCTTGATAGAGTTTTGTCTAGCAATTAGGACATGCATATCGAGCAGAACAACCGGCTCCTACGATTTAGTAAGGAAAACGACCGTGGATTTCATTTGATAGCAGTTTAGGAATTGACAGCAATACCGTGAATCATTCACCTTCTTTTGGGATACCGAGGATGGAAGCGATTGTCACTCCGTAACATGGTTGCTTCGTTCAACCAAGATCCATTCTTCATATCGAACACTTTATATGCCGCTGCAGAACGTGTCGTGCCACGAGAAATAAGGCACGGCATGTAAGGGTGCGTCCGGCAAAGGACACTTTGTCTTTCAACTCACTCTTAGGAATATACGTTTTATTTTATGCTAAAAACTTCTGGTTCTTAACCCCTATAAAGTGAATGTCTCAATATTAAGAATGAGCCAAAGTATCCCTCGATCTCATAAAGGTATAAAAGCAACTTATAGAGATATGATGCAGAAGTTGTAGACGTAGCGGATGTCTCAGAAAGGGCTCATTAGAAAGTTTCCATCGGTCCGGCAAAGCCACCTGATAGCTAGATTTTGAATAATGAATGCTGGTGGGACTACTAAAGCCCCTCCTTCCCTAGATGTTTACCTTCCCTAGAGTAAATATTTCATCGCGTAGAAACGATCGAATGAACGGATAAAATAATAGCAGTAACGTACTAAAAAGCAGATACAGTACTAAGATTTAACCTTGAACCTCCTCCGGATAGAGACGTAGAAACACCCAGCGGCTTGAAACCATATAGTAGCTAATTATATTGCTGCAATAATATAGCTATCATAGAACTTGTCGAAAGTTTAATCTTCGCCGTAGGTATTCAAGAAAGATCTTCGCGTATACTTGCAAGTCACGGGTAATAGACGTCTTCTACCAAATAATGCTAGTGAGAATGATTCACTCGCGCAGAAATTCAACTATATAAGGAGGCCATAACTCTCCTTTTGCATTGATATATATTACGACATGCTGATATTAGACTTCATGAGCTGCCTGTGAGTTCCTGAGATTGTAGCTGCTGCACTTTGTAATACTATGGTAGCTAGGAATATATACTCTAAAGAAGTTTTATAGCTTATTCTTTTCGATTTCCTATGAATGGTAGAAATATTATCTAAAGTAATGAATGGAAAGCAAAATCGACGACAAATCCTTCCTTGATAGTGAAACTTCAGATGGATGACATGTGTTTAAAGTCTGCACGTGTATATTCTCAAGGAAAGTCTTCAAAACCTCATGTCTTTAGCCGTACTCGGCGGCTTATAGAGATACTAGGAAGTAGCAAGACGTATCCTAGCCCTTCTATTATTTGTAGCTGGAATTAATCTGGCCCTTCGAAATTGACTACTTCATGACTTTATAACTAGGGAACTCCCACTTATTTACCCTAGATTGAATAAGCAAACACTAACTTTTCACACTGGAAACTTCCATGCTTGGATCATCTGTTATAAATAATCCTCCTTTCATCTTTCCAGAAACTCCAAAAGCCGAAAAGGGTTATGGATGTTCGTCTCAGCAGTGACTCCCGGTTCATAACATGCTGCGAAAACCAGGACATCCGGGCCTGAGCAGTTGGAATCCATCCCCTTAACATTCCCAGCAACCGTAACAAAATATCATCGTGTCTTAACGAATGTACTACATCAAGATGACAGCAACTCGGCATCCAACTCGTAAAAATGCATTGCGAGCACGCACTCCCTAAACGATTCCGAGAACTAATTAATCGTCCATTTAGCGTGTTCACGTGATAGCCGTCGTCGCATTTGCTCCTAGTCTATAGAAGCAACCTGTCCCCGTAAGTAACTATTCCCTATTAAATTAACTAGCAACCACCACCAAAAAATAACGGTTTTTCGTGCAACTTTCTATAATATCTTAATATTATATCGGACTAAATGTGTCGGGATATGGGGAACGTGGTGAAAGACTTCGTAGTCATGTGACCTCGCGTAGCTCATATGACCACCTGTAGCTTAGTTAGCAAAGAGCGTAACCCTTCTTCGCCCTTATAACACTACTTAGAATGCTAAGCAATATTAACTAGAAACCTAAGACTAAGTCCTACTATATAGTAAGAAGTGATTACGATATCTATATCCCTGTAATACTAACACTAATTAGTGGTTATCTCATGGGAGATACTATAAAGCAGCTAGGTTTCGAGAAGAGGCAGGAATTTAACGTGGAGGCTAATTTAGGTCTGCAAGCGTCTTATTCTTGTGCTAGAGAGTAGCAACGGTAACCTGCGATTTCTCTAGAGGCTAATCTAGGTCTATAAGAAGAAGCTATAAGTAATATTATGCGATTTCTCTAGAGGCTAATTTAGATCTATAATGTTACGAACGTGACACGTGACCAAGGGACCTTAGGCTCAATGTCCGGGTTTGAAGGACATAGTAGAACCCTTGGGAGGAACGGTTTCCTTATAGTATAGGTGGTCGCACCATAGGTCCAGTGAACTATGAAGGGATCCAGGGATTTCACGGGATGTTGGATCACGTGACCTCGAGTAGACTGGATAGACAGTCTATCGGATCTACTGGATAGAACGAGTAGACAGTCTACTAGGTCTACCATGGAGAACGAAGGTTC
>QGMF01000641.1:0-22099 GCA_007821475.1 Lachnellula arida
AGCTTCGTGCTCAACTTCAAATAGTATTTCTCAATATAAGTTTATTGTCTTATACTTAGTAACGGACTACACTTCCAAGTGTAGCAACCCCGTGTGATACATCGACAGAGTCTTCAAGTCAAACCCTTACGACAGCCTAGCTCCAGCGGGACCTAGTCTGAGCCGGCCTTGCGTAAAGACCAGAAAGCATAATCGTTACATCTTCTATATTAAGCCTAGCTCCCCCTAAATCCAATTGCTTCCCACCTAGAAGCTAGCCTTAATTACCTTAGCATCTTCTATTAAAGTGAGGAAGTTAAGGCAGGAGTAGTAGGTGCCTAAGTTATCCCTATAAATAACTATAAAAAGCTTCTAATTTAAGTAATTAGTCTTATACATAGAGTTAAAGAGAGTAAGGTAGCTACATTTAGCTAGCATAGCTAAACGCTCTCTCCTAGCCTAGACGAGACCCTAAATAAGACCCTCTGATTAGCTAATAACCTTAGTTAAGTTAAATATTATTATATAAGCCTCCTTTTTACCTCTTTTATCGACATAGATAACCTTATATATAAGGCCTAATTGCATACACTTCTACTTTATATTCTGCAACTTAGCTAGCTAATCACTATCCTTAGCTAACTTCCGATTATTAATAAAAGAGAAGTAATAGTCGGTTAGCCTTCTTTGCTCGCTTTCGCTCACAGTCGGGGAAAGCGAACGTCCCGTGCAAGCGAATGTCCCACGTCGCGATTTGTATAGGTTTCCTCACTAAAATCGCGACACGGCTATTTTTACACCTATTTTTCAAGACTTCCTCACCTAAAAAGCCTCCTAAAATACTACCTTTTGCGAATTTTAAGCTACGCAGCGCTTATAATTTCTATTATTATTAGATATATTACTTAATATATATATAGAGATACCTTATATAATTTTTTTTATAGTGTATCTAAAATGTGATTAAGTTATATACGTTTTAATCTATGCTTTTACACCTATATTATCGCGATTTTAGTGTAGTTTTTGGCGTGGGACATTCGCTTGCACGGGACATTTGCTTTCCCCGACTGTGACCGAAGGGAGCAAAGAAGGAAAACCGACTATTAGTTATCCTTAATTAAGAGAGCCTTCTAGTTCTTAATAATAGGACAAGAAAGACCTTAACCTCCTACTTCCTTAAGTAGACTAGCGCCATCGCTAGTATGCAGTTCTATAAGCTTATTAAAGAGTATTACAGGCGATATGCTAGTAATAAGCTAAGCCTTATATCGCGATCTCACTATATTATTAACCTTAGTAAGGTCTAAATACTAGATTATATGCTTATGCTTAAAACACCCCCTCTTTTAACCCCCTTTCTATAAAATACTATATATTTTAGTAGCCGAATTATATGCGACCTTAAGTGTAGTACCGCAGATAGTTATAGCTTTATTTCGTGAGGTTGTAATAATTTTAGGGATACTAGTAATAGATATTATTATCGTATTAAGTAAGCGCTTTCAATAGCAGGCGTAGTACTCGTAGTATAACCCCTTAGCCTATTAGCGACTAGGCCCCTTTAGGCTATAAGTTCTAGACTATATATTTATTATATAAGGCTAGTAGAGCTCAAATACGTCTTTAAAGAGAGAGAGGCCTAACTTTAGAGGCTAAAAGAGGGTTTAGCGCTATTTATTAATTTAAGGTGGATTTTAGAGTATTGCTAAGGCCCCTATATAGAAGAAGTCTTTGTTAAATTTGCGGCGCTTTCAAATACGATATAATATCGTCTTAATGGACATGTTAGGCTTTATAAGAGAGGGAGAGGTTATTGTGAGAGGTCAAATTGCTATTAAAAATAAGGTTATATATATATGAAAAAATTTATTTCCTATATATAATTAAATATACCCTAGCAATATAGGCGGCCGCATCACATGACATTCGACACATTAAAATAAGGGGGTCCTAGGGGGGTGTCCCCCCTAGAATATATATTTTATATAGAGCGAATAGCGCTAGCTAAGCCTAGGTAAGCGTAATAAGGGAGGAATCACGTGGCGTTTTTTTGCTAGGATCGCTCTCGGTTTAGGCGCGAAGCGCGATTGTAATAGAGGGGTAGTGTTCTATTATTAATAATAAATATACGACTATCACTATTGCCATAGCAACGCCGAAATAGTTAACAGAATAAGGGCATCCGCTGATCCGTGGCATCCTGTGAATGGGTTGAATGTTTATCGAGCAGGATGTGATTTTTGTTATCCTTGATATTATAGGAGTTAGTAAAAGAGAAAAGCCATGAGGAATAGGGATATTACTAACTGAAACAAGCAGTTTTCTAATAATTATACAAATCAAGTTGAGAATAATATAGTGAGTGGCTGCTGGAACCTAAACAATATAAGTTTAGGGGACTGAAACTCATGGGGTGATGGAATTTCAAGTGAAGCACGCAAGGGGAGGGCCTCAGGAAATCAGATTTGGTTCTAATTGTTAAGGGGTGAATATAGCTCAAGGTCTTGTATTCGGTAAATAAGACAAACGCAAAGAGTAAAGAGGTTCGTAGGGAACACTCGAATATATACAGATTTGTGGTGGTGGCCCACGTGACTCCTCTTACGCGGTTGGCACCATGACAGAAAGGAAAGAACGAGAGTGAACCTTACCCTTGTCTACTTACGAAAACACCTGAAGCTTGATTGAGGTCTTTAGGGTATTTATTCTCAGCTTCATTCCTTTAGGTGAAGTATCCAAGACTTAACCATTGAACAGTTCAATGTTGGTGTGGGACAAGTACGTTCATTGTGTTTCATAAAGCAGCTAAGCATATTTCGGGTTTTTCTTTTCTTGCACACCTCTCAAAGTACAGCGTATTGCAATATTCACATAAGACTTCATCGGATGTACCATGACCGTGAGGAATTAATAACAGCAAAACATCCGTGACAGCATCTTCACTTCTTAGAACTTGCTCTGATGCATAGTCCTGGAGGCCGTGAAATGTAGCGAAATAACTATAAGGGCACTAGGAGATCTTTTTTGGAGGAATTTTCTCGGTAATACATTACGTACCCCATTCGGCTCATACGTTAATAACTAATCTTTAATTTGGAGACTTGTTTGCAGGACCGTGATCCCTTAATATATACGAAGCTTAGGGGCTATTTTTCGGCTTTCAGGGCCCTGAGGTCTTGTGTGTAGGAAGGCTTTAAGTTGTGAGGCGTTTGAGCAAGCGTTATCTTATTTCGGAGAAGTTGGTATTTTGGGTTGGCAATGTTAACTGCGGCTACTTGAACTTCTGTAGTTTGCCAAGGGAAAGATTAAAAAGAGATATATCATAATGGTGTTTTAGTATCCTGTACTTCTTAAGTATACGATTCGTTTCCTTTATAGATACGGTACACCGTACGGTTCCCGTCAAACGAATGAAGAATAAATTCCAAGACCTATGCGAAATGAGTGGAGGATATTGCTATAGTACTCTAAATACTATAAGTACAATCAGGATCAGCCCCTAGGCAATTTGCACAAGTTTGATAGACTGCTGTAATTCTACTATTTTAACCAGTTTGTATCTTGAATCTTAATGTCACATGGCATAGTAGTTAAAAAGAGGAATTGTTTAGAAGTGAGCTTATCCTCATACAAAAAAGCAATTTTCCTCCTTGGGAGCCAAGAGCATAGGAGCTATCTCAGGAGCTTGCATATCTTCTATAGTGTTTTACGACTTAATGTGCCAGGTGGCGTGAGACCTCAAAAGTTGATAAGGCCTAAAACATAATACGTAGGATATTTAAGCTCCTCCTAAAACAGCTCCGGGCTCCTCAGCTCTATCCCCAAACCCAGCTTTTTACTATGCTAATACACTATGCGTGCTTGAGTGATAGTTGTATGCCAGCCCCGTTCATTGTGTAACTAAGGCTAAGATTGAATTTATCGTAGTATTTACCTACAGTGAAGGAGGAACTTCGATCACGGCGCTAGGGATATAAAAACACCCCCGTGCTCTTGACTGGCTTTCTTTATCAAAACAATAACAACAACAACATTGTTAAAAAAAACTACACAAAGACAATAATAAAACAGATACTCATCAATATCAAAACTTCACACTGAAAGCGCACCAGACTTCATGCTTTTAGATCGTCAAATTCCCGCAAAACTTCACAACCGCCCCTCACAATCATCTCAACCACCTAACCTCGCCACGTCGCCGCCAACCCACATCAGTCATGTGTCCAGAGCAAACCACCGCAGAACTTTCTGTACCGACTCCCAAGAACTCCAAGAAAGCAAAGACGCAATCCAAGTTCTCGGCCTCCAAGGGCACACCAAGCGCCACCGCAACCGGTTCAGGCGTCATGAACAAGGAAAGCCCCAGAAACGAGGGCATCCCCACCGACTTTCCCCAATTCAACAAGCTCCCCCTGGAGCTGCGTCTCAAGATCTGGGGCCACGCTGCCCCGGACCCCACGACCGTCGTGCAGCGCGTGTGCAACAAAAGAAGCCTAGGCCGCTTCACGTACCGTCGCAAACCACCAGCGATCCTGCACGCATGCCAGGAGTCTCGAGCAGAGTACCTGGACACGGGTGCAGAATCTGGCAGGGCATCGGTTGCGAGACGACGCCAGGAGCACCCGGTGTACAAGCTTTTCTTCGACAGCGGGCCGCGGTGCAGCACACCGGCGTACTTCTCCGTCGACATCGACGCGTTTTGGGGTGGGAATTACCCTGCGAGATTCACGCTACCGGATGGCGATATATGGGATGGTATCGAGAACCTAGAGATCAGGAAGACGCTGAGACATTTCGTCATCAAGACGGGTGCTGACACCTGGCGCCCAAACGTCGGAGAACTCTGTCGACACATGTTCCCCGAGCTGGAAACAATTACCATTCTAGTCAGCCCACCGTACTACACGGGAGATGCGCCGCCTGAGGTTGGTGGACAGATGAACGTTGCTGGGATGGATGATAGCCAGGCTTTTTTGGCGGCTGACTGTACTTCTTTTAGGGACTATATCCAAGACGAGCTCGACCTAGAGAGGACGTCTAACCCAGAATGGAACCCCCCAGTCTTGAAGTTGCGGTTCGAGGAACAATTCGTCGCCAACTCCAACATTTCGCCTTGACTGGGTCTGCGGACGAAACAATGATGCACTGGCTGTGCAGGGTGCTTGCTGGCCATGCCATGGGGGGCAGCACTTGTTGCTACTCTCTACTCTACTCCCACTCAACATCACAGCCATCCCTACCAGAAAAACGTCAAGAAGTGGAGTTGTACGGGCGAAAGGTTCTGACCTTTTTATTTCTTCAAACTCGCTAAATCCGCGCTGAAGTAGGTACTTCCCCCCTCCCACATACCTTTTCGTCTCTCCTCTCTTCCAAAACCTTCATTCTTCACAGCCACACATGCCGCATTGCCGTATGACATGTACAGTTAAAGATCGCCAGATTCAGCAGCTGTCCTTTCTGAATGGCCGCGCAATAAAATACTTTGACCGAATCCCCTTCTTCACGCAGACAGTGCACATCATATGATCATCAGAGCAACTTTCTCTCTATCTCCCAAGCATAGGCATAGACATGCATAGACAAAGACACAAATACACGCAAATTTCCTTAAAAGCAAGCATTGCATTACAAATACAGATTGTACAATAGAAAATTTAAAACAAAGCAAAAATGTTGTGCAAAAAAACCAGAACTCCATTTCCAAGAGCCGCCTATCTATGGTATCTTAAGACTTGAATAGAATCGTGATAGTGACAAATTATACACCCACCTCTTGCTGAGCCTTGTCTCGCAGTCCTCAATAATTCCCCTTCCATGCCTTTCTTCAGATACTATCCATCTCCTGTCGCTTCCCTGTTTCAACAAGTGACTTTACGCTCGCGCGTTTCATATAATCTACTCCTCATCACAAGGTAATGCACCGCACGTCGGAAGTCTAGCATCTTTCCGCGAAGCCGAAACCGCTCCCTGATATCCCCTTTGCAACTTCCGCTCATCCATCAGCCTCCAATCCCCCATTTCGACAACCCTGCTACACGTACGGCACGCGTGCAAGCTATGGTGCATCTTATACACGGTGCCTTCCTAAGCCTCACATCCTCCGACACCAATCGGTCCCCTGCCTCACCTGCCTCTCACACAGGTACCCCTCAAGCACCATGCCAATAAAGCCCGCGATACAAATGCCCGCACTATCCGAGACACTGGTCGCGCCGAGACTAAACTCCCTCTCCTCCTCGGGGACGTTCTCCATGATCTCGGCAAAGGTGTTGACGTAGACAGCGCCGCCCAGGAGGCCTTCCCAGAAGATGAGCGCGAGGATGATGTAGACGGAGGGGATGTAGGCGTAGAGGGATTGGGTGAGGAGGACGACGAGGTTGGCGCATTGGAGGAGGCTGGGGAGGTAGAGGGAGTGCAGGCGGATGAAAGGGGTGGAGGAGCGGGCGACGAAGACGCCGAGTTGGTAGATGAGGGAGTAGGTTGGGTAGAATTGGCGGAAGCTGGTGAAGGGGGTGGAGGGGAGGTCGAAGAGGAGGGTGGGGGAGATGCCTTGGTTGATGGTGTATTCGGCGACGTAGACGAGGAGGAGGGGGAGCATGTAGGGTATTACTAGGAGCTTGGCGCGGTGGAGGTTGGTGAGGAGGCTGGTTTTGTGCTGTTTGGGCTGTGGAGACCGCGGTCTGGGGGAGAGACTGGAGTAGGCTTGTGATGCTGTGGAGGGGCCGGGTGCTAGTAAAGATTGAGACGCTGCGTCGATGGGCAGGTGTGATATATCGTCGCCGTCGTAATCCTGGCCCTGCTCCTCAGTGGGTATCTCGGAGTATTCCCTCATGCTTGACGCTCTTCGTAGGGGTCCCAGGGGTAGGATCAGGAAGAAAGCAACGAGCATGATGAACGGCAAACAGGCACAAGCCAACAAACTAGTCCGAACACTCAGCCCCAGCGTCCCCGTCAAAAACACATACAAGCCCGCACCAACCAGTCCCGCACCGCCCGTTCCACTGCCCCATGCCGCGAGACTGAATGGGCCGTAATAGTGTGTCAGGCCTAGAAAACTCAACTCTCCTCCTCCGCTACTCAAGCTTGCAAGCGCGACGCCGAAAAGCTTTATGGGAACGGAAGAGGGGGTGAGGGCGATGAGGAACATGCCGGTTGCGGAGAGGGCTGTGAAGGATAGGATGCGGACGGGGTAGGGGATGCGGTGGATGAAATAGGGGGCGAGGAGTTTGGTGAGGAATGAGGGGAGGACGTCGAGGAGGAGGACAAGGGATTTGGGGGTCGAGGCGCCGACGAGGTCGAGGGCGCTGGTGAGGATTATTACGTAGGAGAGGTTGTTGATTAGGCCTGGGGGTGGTTAGTGTGGGGAGATGGGGCGGTCAGGGAAGGGATTCTGGTACCAAATAACCAGAATGCGATCAGGACGGAGTTATCTGCGCCTTCAAAGAGGCCTTTGAAGCGCGCCTTGTACAGGGCCCACGATGATCCGGGGGTGCCTGGGAGAGGCAGTAGCCCAGAGGAAGAAGGCGATACCATTGTTAATCTGGGGATGGAGAGTCAGGCGTGTTGTTGCGTTGGAGGTTGTGGTTGTGTTGCGCTTGGAATAGTGTCACGCGAACATGATGTGAGACTGAAGAGGATCCGTAGGTAATGTGAGATAGTTGCGTAGTACTGTACTCGAAATCGAGAATATCCCTCCGACTGATCCTTTTTATCCAACTCAACTTATGAGGATATACTATTTCCACCTCGTCGTTGTTACCTCACCGCCGCAGTTGATTTTATCTTTTTGTCTGCCAATCAGATGGGATGAGAAGAAGTGACGTTGACTCTCAGCCCGCTGGAATACCCGCTGGAACAGGCCTGCATATCCCTGACCCACTTGGCGTCTATACCCCTGCTAGCGTCCGGAGTGGACCAGCAGGGCTAAGCTTATTTTGAATGTGAAGAGAGTTTGTCCTGCATGAGATGATGAACACGCTTCCCCAGATCATCCTTCCTTCACTCACCGTTCACCGTCTGATCCTCGTCGTCGACCTGAGAGAGAGAGTGAACACAACCTGCAGTATATCCCCAACTCACAGAAACAACCACGTGTTATGTGTGCCGGTATTTGATTATGCATTCATAGCCATACCTTGCGACTGTACTTAAAAACAGCGCCTGCGCCCGTGTTGATTCAGTTGTTTGCTCTGCCTTTTAGCCGCCCTCAGTCATCGACGAAATCCTCCGGCATATTGATCACCAACGCAAACCAGCAGAGCCCCGAATCCAAGCTGTAATGAATACAGCATAAGCTTCAGACATCGGTGGAGATATATTCATTCAGCTCTCGAGCTCCCTCGACTCCACCCAAATCCTTTACCCGTTGGGCATCAAAGACATTATGGATCCAAGACAACCACCGCAACATCCCTTCTCGCGGAATACTGCTTCGCCCTATGGACGAACCCCTTTCCCTCCCTCTGCGAATCAACCGCCCTTTCCTCCATCCTCTCATCCTCCAAACGCCACGCCTACATATGCCGAACATCAACGACGACCTTCAGAACCTCCATACTATACCCCACAACGAAGCTATGGTCAAGAAGGGCCTTCAATAGGCGGCCCAGGTCATTCGAGACATCAGAGTGCGTCTTCGGTAGGTGGTCGAGGCATGCCTCCTCCCTCATCTCCTCAGTCGCAACATCACGGCTACGGCCCTCCTCCACCTCCACCGCGAGGACCGCCTGTTTCTGTTGGTCCATCTTCAGCCTTCCCATCTGCTCGCGATCTACCAACTCTTCCTCCAATAGGTGGACGACTTCAAACTAGTGGAATGTCTATTTCGTCTATGCTTGGAGGCCCTCCGTCAGCCCGCGAACAACCACCGTCACAATATGGCTCTCCTATTGTCACATCAGCAGGAGTGCAGGTCTTCCCTGGCCCAACTCACGCATCACCGCGCATGAGTGCAGCTTCAGATTATGCACCATTCCGAAGACCTCAGACTCCCGAACATCGACCTTACGAACCGCGAGATAATAGGGCAAACTCTGCAGGATCTCCAGCTGGGATGGGCAGTTACTCTACCCCGGAAGCCCGATCGAGATTTGGAACTCCTGGGCGTCCTCAAGGCCTGCCCATGGCCGAAGAGCGTCGCGAACCAATTCGTGTACCCAACCCGAATGCGGTCCCACCTCGCCCTAGCAGTCAGCCGAATTACAATGCCCCTGGTGCTCCTCCACAACGTCGAGTCGAAAATCCCCGAAACCCACCATACCAGGAAGGAATGTTTGGGAGAAGGCCGGATATAGATCAGAGATTGCATCAGGAGCCGCGTCTTGTTGATCGCGAAAAGGAGAGGGAACATCAGCTTCTTATGGACCTCGAAAGGGAGCGAGAACATCGAGAGAGGGAGCGGGAATTGCGGGAAAGAGAACAACGAGAGAGGGAGCGAGAGCGTGTGGAGCCGGTATACCAGAGAGCTGGATATGAAGATAGGCATACTGCATACGGTTATGCTGAGAGGGAAAGGCAGGAGCGCGAAAGGGAGAGGGAGGTAGCAATGCAACGGGAACGAGAGATCAGAGAAAGAGAACTGCGAGAGCGGGAAAGAGCTATAGCTGAACACGCCGTTCAGCAGGACTATGCACACCAGTTGGCCCAAAGAAATTACAACAGACCACCTGAGCCTCGCGAGCAGCCTTCGTGGTTGCGCCCTGAGCCTTCACGACCTGCATATGACCAACCCCCAGAACGACCACCTCCCCAGCAAGAGCGGCCTCCAACCGGCTACGAGTACCCAGCTTCGGCCGCCCCTCAATACAGAGACCACCCAGCTTATGCGCCCAGTGAACCAAGATATGCTGCCGTGCCACATCCTACTTCCGCACCTCCCCAGCACAGCGCTGTAACTGCCCCTCCGTTCGAAACGTATCTCGAGAGAGAGCAAAGGGCTCAGGCTCAACTGCATCAGCAGCAACAGCAGCAGCAGCAGACTATTTTTGGTGGCCCGTCTCTAAATGGACCATATCAAGCTCAAGACTCTCCCAGGAGAAGGGATTTAGATGATCCACAGCAAATGCAACGGTCACGGAGTCTGCTTGGGGTGCAGGAGATCAATCGTAAAGGCCGTATTTCTCCACTTCCTCAGGCTGTTCAAGGTGCACAAGGTCAAATGGGTGGACCAGGTGGTGAGCCAGGCATTAAGAGCGAATTTGGCAGGATGTTTTCAGGGATTGGGAGTGGTGTGGGTGCTATGGGAGTTCCAAGCCCAGTTACAGCTGGTGCTCCACCTCTATCGTTTTCTGGTCAACTCCATCGCGAGGATGTGGAAAATCTTCCAGGCCAGGGCTCTCCAATGCAAAATGGAGGGAATAAACTTGTTCGAAGCGCATCTCGGGGCGGCGGATCGTCAAGACGGCGAAAGCTGAAAGAAGAGGACAATGGTGGCGATGATAGCAGTACTGGACGTCAAACACCAAGTATCCGAGGAAGCAAGCGGTCTAAAACTCACCACCCTCACCATCATCAGTGAGTTACCCGTTCGCTCTCCCCATAAACTAGCTAACATCCGCTTGATTTAGCCACCACCACCATGTCGACAATACCTCACCTATTCTAACACCTTTCAAAAACCCTACCAAAGCCTCCTCGGTCAACCCCTCACCAACAGACCAAGAAAACAAAGCCCCAATCCTTCACCACCACCATATCCCCGCCTCCCGCGTCCCGCATCATCATCATCATCATCATCACAAGCCTTCCTCCCCGAAACCAACCATTCCGCTTCCAATACGCAAAATTAAGAATGAAGCCGTATTAGCTTCTGTCGCCGACAAACCTCGCCGACATTTAGGACACGCATATTATTCTTCTGAACTCGCGCCCACATCTTCAAACTCCGCCTCGAATACCGTTTCTCGCGGCTTTGTGAGTACGGCTAACCCTTTACCTAAGTTTGAAGGAAAAGAAAACTGTACTTTTACAGTCAAAATTGCAGCTATGTATTTGCAGGATACAGCTCGCAGAGACATAACATACCGCCGCGCAGTTTGGGGCACAGACATTTACACCGACGACTCGGATGTTCTTTGTGCCTGCATCCATTCCGGGTACGTGCAGGGTTGTTTCAACCCAGACATAGGGGACGAAGTAGGGCTGAAGATGTTGCTTGGTGAGGAGTGCGTGCTGCCGCCGATAGAGGAATTTATAAGTGAACCGCCGAAGACTGGACCGA
This sequence comes from Lachnellula arida, assembly GCA_007821475.1. Taxonomy (NCBI): domain Eukaryota; kingdom Fungi; phylum Ascomycota; class Leotiomycetes; order Helotiales; family Lachnaceae; genus Lachnellula; species Lachnellula arida. The sequence goes on from QGMF01000641.1 coordinate 11,201, forward strand.
GTTTGGTGCCCGAGGGGAAAGAGTTGCATGTCACGGTGCTGATATTGCCGACATTGCTCGAGTATCGAGGGATGCATCGATTCGGGGTCAAGAGCCGAGGGTTTGGAGAGGGGGAAGGGGGCATGATGGAGGTAGTTTCGCGGTGATGGGTGTCAAGTGGGTCAGCGGTTCTTCGGCCCAAACTTCAAAACCGAATTTCAAAAATAACACCATCATGCCCGGGCAGCTTTCTCAACAAGAACTCGAAGAAGAGGCTACCTTTGCGCGGCTCTTCAATGGTGGTACTGTGAACGATTACTACAAAATCGGTGAAATTCCCGAGAGCAATGTGCGCTCGGAAGTGAGAGTTAGTCGAAGTGGTGAGATTACAGGTCTTGGAATGGGTAGTTGGTGGAAGAAAGCGGCGCGAACTGGAACGGGGCACGAGGGAGAGAAGGGGAAAGACATAAGTGGGAAAGGCAAAGAGAGGAGTGTGGATATTCTTGCTGAGGCTGCTGCTTCTCTCCCTCCTCTCGAGACTACGACAAGTACAAGCACAAGCATAACTTCGCAGAATGTCGTCGAGACGGTCACGGAGACTATGATTGAGAATGCCAATGCGGGTGAGGGTGATGCTAGTGGGGGTGTGGAGCATGTGAAGAAGGAGGGGGGTGGCTGAGAGTAGGGTTTCTGCTTGATTATTATGGGATGTGGCGCGTCGACTTGAGGACTTAACCAGCTTGCGCGAGTATTTTTTGCATAGGGTAGCTAGGATAGCGTAAAGCGGGCGTTTGGAGCTGGAAGCAAATAATATTACTCGGCCTTTTCCCAGGATACTACTATACTCCGTATGTGTCGTTGCCTTGGCAAGTGCCTTTGGTTACCTACCTTAGGTGGGTAGGAAACTCCCGTCACGTGTCACCCCTGGTTTTTCCTTTCCAGATTGGGGTATAAAATCCCCTCCTGATACACTTCTACTCTCCAAACACCTGTTATGAAGATGATGCAGCTTTCCATTCTGGCAGTCAGCTGCGCGCTGTATTTGCAGACTTATTACTATCAGTTGCCAGTTCGCGCGTTTGCATTTCTCGGTGGACGAAGCATATCTCAATTAATTCTTCATTTCAAAAATGCGATTTCGGTCAAGGAATCTCTGTTGTCAAGTTTGATTTTCGGTCGTGAGATATGACGAGTCGAGGTCTTCATTGTACTGCAAGCTTGTCAGAATTCAAAGGGGCCGATGGAAATTAGGGGTTGCTTTACTGACGTTGGACGGTGGTAGGATCGATGTGGAGTTACGCAGAGATCGAAGATAGTATGGTGGCTGGATTTTCTATTGGGGATTCATATCAACTATAAGATACTCAATAACTAGGTATATAACATACATGTAATGTGCGAGCAATAGTTGGTTATTCGATGAGCTTGGGACCTGATGTTTTTTGCTGTTGGTTAAAGGAGGTTCACTTGAAAGTGTAGGAAGCTTATATACGCCATTTCTTCACCATGAAGCTTCAAATGAAAAGCATGAGTTTTCTTTCGTGCTCTTGGGAGCTTGGATAGTTCATTACGTTGGAGCGTAGGATGAGGCTGGAGAAAATTACATACGGCGTTTCGGGTCTGTGAACATCTGTTCCCCTATTCCAGGAGCTGGTTTTTCTTGGTACATTGGAGACATGAATAAGTGGGTGGGTTTGCTTTATATAGTATGTGTTGGGTTTTGTGGAGGGTGTTTTTGGGGGTAGTGGAGAGGAGAGGAGGGGGGCGATAGAGAGAGGTATGAGACGTTTTTGTGGGGTGTTTTGTATCTGATAAGGTACTATTTACACTACTCTGCCACATGAAAACATCGAATTGTCGTTTGCTTTTATTCTACCACTATTGGCGCATGTCTGCTTTGCTTTGCCGCAGTAGAGGTAGAAGTGGATGTGGATGTGAAGTGGACTCGGGGTGTATATTCTCCAGCTTCATTAAGGAATTCAAAAAAGCTAACGGGAGAACAGTTCAAGAGCTCGGTTGCAGACTTTCACAAGCGACTGAATATATGGCTAAGAGTTGGCCGAAAGATACCGATTCCAAGGTTTCGAGGCGACGAGAAGTCTTGATTAGGTACGGAGGAAGCTGCCGCTTCACGAGTGGCAGACCAGGCCTTGCTATACGGTAGGTAAAGTTCTGAATACGTATTCGGACCCCGGAGTGGAGATGGTAGGTTGTTGTTAGGGAATGTTTTGCTGTTAATCTTTTTTCACAGTCAAGTGATACGATGAAAGTCGTTCGTTTATTCGACCTCCGTCTAGTTCAAGTTCGCAAAGCTGTGAACTAAAGTGCATCATGGAGGAGGGAGCCTAAATAAAGAGGAGTTCTTATAACTTACTCTGTAATTGCCTTTTCTTTTGCCTCTTAACTTAAAAAGATTAGCAGGAAGCCCAAATAAAGAGGAGTTCTTATAACTTACTCCGTAATCGCCTTTCTTTTTTCCCCTTATTACTTAAAAAGGTTAGTAGGGAGTCGGTACGGAATACGAATACGCGCAGTAATCATAAACACGGAAGTGGCCGGAAACTCTAAGTCGATTAGTATGATGCCTTTTCAAAGTTGATAAGGTTTGTTCTTTAAATACTTTGATCCCTAGTTACACCTGTGGGTCATGGAGTGTAGAGCTTTGTGGTGGGGTATAAAAGAACCTTCTGCAGTCACTGTTTTCTTTTTAAAGCAAAAGTATTCATCATCATGTCTTCGCTAGAGAGGTAACCGACCCGGCTCACTCATCTCTACTCTGCTTATGTTCCCGATTCGCTTGGCTTCGCATTATGGACAGTGCTTGTTAGTTTGCGGCGTGGAAAACAGAACGGGGTTGTTGTCAAGGATTCTTTGCTGTCAAGATTTTTTTCGCGGTCAAGAGATCCGATGATAATGCCCTTTGGTCTTTTTTGCCAGAGCCCTATTTCTGGGGTAGTGGGCTGGTGTATTGGGGCAGCGAATATAAGATAGGAATGCACTTAGAGCAGCAGTCGAAACAGAAGTCCCTGGCGCAAAGGTGTGCGGACTTCGATACTCTTTTGATACTGCTATTATATTGTAATCGACTCGTTGCCTACTATTTATATACCCTAGCCAGCCCGGTCCGTGACCCGCAGCTAGCGCTGGTGGTGGGGTCCCTTTTATAACCTTCCTGTCTGATTTTTATTATTTTGAGGTTGTCTGGGGGAGTATATTACAAGTTCACAACCTTGATAGTAGCGGTTTCTCTTGCTGTGAAATTATCTTAGGGACGATACTAGATTGTAGCTCGCAAGATTCTGCAAATAGTCAACCTTTACTGCGGGTTAGGTGTGGTTTTGAACTGGTTGTTACTGGAATTGAATATACTATCATGTTTGTGTTCACGGTTGAGCGGTGCGATGTTAATCATTCATTGAATGATAATATTCCTGGTTCCGGGTTCCAACGAACTTTATCTGCATTTAGTTAACAACTGGAATAGGGTAATGAATGCCTGCTATTAAGTGTTTCTAAGTCACGAAGGAAAAGATAGAAGTGCTCGAATTAATACTAGTAGATAAAATTACCTGGATAGGAGTCACTTGCACTTACTTTTATGTCCCCGGTCCAGCGCAACCTACTAGTAATAAGATAATTTTCTGATATTAAGGTATAAAAGTTCTCCCAAAGCCTCTATTACATGTCACAAAACGCATGTTCAAGCAACTCCGAGGCACGAGACTATCTCTCGTTGTCTTGTTTGACTCTAGGCAGCTATAGCATCACATCTACATAGTAACGTGTTTGAACTTTTCCCTTTCTTAGGACATTGATACCAAACTATCACTTCCTGCCTGTGAGCTTGATCGATGTTGTTGTCAGGAACCCTTTTGTTGTCAAGCTCATCTGTCGGTCGTCATATACGACGAAAGTCAATCGACGACTCCTTATAGGTTACTCGGTTTTCAAACTACAGAGAATTTTCATGTTTAAACTTTGGATAGGATATTCTGGATGAAGAGAAGAAAGATGATCGAGACTTTCCTATTCTCTTGTTCTTTCTTCATTTTATCTGTGTAATGAGGAAGTTCATTGCTTAAGCATAGTGTTATTATATACGCCCAAATATTCCCATAAGTCAGGGGTCGTACTAGCTGAGTCTTGGGGTATAAAACTTCTCTGCACAGCGTCTGTTACTCCCCAGAACAGATAAGGGTGATGGTTTAGAGGCCTATAATACTCAGGAAGCGCTCGCTAATAACAGAGAAGAGGAGATTGAGGCAATGGACAGGAATGCATTAGGATAGTCTTCTGTTATGCTTGTCGGTCTCTGTAACGTGAAGCCCAGTGCTGTAGACAAATCGTGCGGCGGACTGGCTGCTGCCAATGAAGCTCTTGCTGTTAACCACCATGCTAGTTGGATTTCACGACGAAACGTTTTGCTTTTCCTATACTGCTACCTTTTTCCCCCGTCGGTCTAGGGTGCGCCGGGAGAGACGTGGAGGGGGTGTTGGGAGGTTGTTGGGAATTGAAATGCATGTGGAAGTGCTGTCTGCAACTCGACGGGCTCAGGCTCCATGGTGAAGAACGAGCCGGGGATCACGGGGCTGGGTGTGTCTAGGCCCCCTCCTCCCGAAACAGATAAATATAAATATTTGGGGAGCGAGAGGCTGAACCAAAACACAAGTCGACCTTCAAGCTATGCGCCTCCTGAGCGTCATGTAACCATTTATTCCGTGGGCGGTAACGGGTAGGCTTGAGGTAGGCCGATGTGCCTGTTATACACCTAATATCCAGCGGATATTCTAAGCAGCGTTAGTGGATGTACTAATCACAATAGAAAAGAACTATAAAAGCCTCTACGAGACTCTTATCCTAATTCAAGGCTGTAATCAACATTGTCAGCAACCCAGGCCTGTGGTGAGATATGTGTCGAGTTGTTCTTAATTGTGAGGTTTCATTCTGTTCTTAGATACAGTCAAAGGCTGCACCGCTTTGAGGGTTCTTGCTGAATAGGTATTTGCTGTCAGACTGATTTCACGTTCAAGTAACGCGACAGAGGCTTATTTATTTATTCAATTTCGCACGTCAGCGAAGTAGTAAAATCATCTTTCTCGACGAAAGATTCACCCAAAAGATATATATATTAGAATGGGCGAGATCTGGGACCAGCGACATTGTAGCGTTTTGCTGAAGCGTATAACTGACTAAACAAAATCACCGCAGAGACTATTTTATAGGTGAGCTCATTACAAGCAACCGACTTTACTTAATGTTTGTGAATAATAAGACTTTCTATCTTTCAGCTTTGTTCTTATTCAACCACCAGTGAACCACACTAAGATTCTCTTCTGTATAACTGCAGTATCTTTGCCTTTTGGCTATCTCACAATTGGATTATATAACTTGAAAGTATCATGAACTCCTTATATTATTCTGAGGCTGAAAATATCACGACTGACTCTCTCCAACAGCGCGTGAGGAATTTTTAAAGAAATATAAATACTAAGATAGAGTTGTTAGAACTGAGAAAGACGAATACAGTATAGCAGACGACGTAGAGAGGTTGTCTCCGTTTTGATATACTATAGCTTTACTTTACTTAGAAACTTGAAATTGTTTCTACACCCGAGTATTCTCCAGCTATGCAAGCTTAAATTAAACAAAAGTAATGAATAGGTCTGTATATTTTATCGCGTGCTATGACCGTGGAAATAATTTAATAGTCAATGGTCCGTTTACAAATTAGCTTCACAAAAGCTGCGAGAAGACGATCCCTTGAACTCAAGTTTCATCGCATGAGTAATTCCAATGCTAATCTCCTACAAGTCCATGTCCAACTAGTCCTATGTAATGTTTATTCAGTCCCTAAGAGGTTCTCCAACCTTATCAGAAAGCTTCTGCTGATCCGTCAATGCCTTCTGTACCGCTGGGCGTGCTAACAGAGCCTCGTGCCACTTCTGGAAGAACGGGTACTTGCTGGCGTCCCATCTTCCGGGGAATGGAGAGAAGACGGCAGCAATCGCATTGTTCCAAGTCACAAAGGCAAGGTCGGCATAGGTAATTTTATCCCCTACAAGCCAACCGCTAGTGGATTTGAAAAGATGACTATCCAGGACGCCCACCACACGATGAACCTCTTTCATGTAGCGTTCTTGTGCACTCAAGAGCTTCTCATGATGGAATATATTAAACCTGGTCCGACCGTTACTCAATATGTGATCATAGGTTTCAGTGAGGAATAGCGATTGCTGAGCGCTTTGAGACAGCTGGCGCAAATATGAAAAGGGCTCTTACCATGCTGCTTGGCCGAAATATGGGCCCTGCCCTGAGACTTGGAAGTAAAGCCATTGCTTAGTTTGGTATTTCTCGGGGCCTGAAGCGTAGTGGAACTTCTGTTCCTTGTCGTAGTAGTCGATCAGATACTCGATAATAGCACCTGTCTCCCAGACTTTGTAACCTGTATTTGGATCCTCAGTAGCTGAAGGTTATTAAAAAGTGATATCAGAATCAGCATTGTAGATTGATTTTAGATTGGAAAAGATTTGCTTACCGGGTGAGCGACCGTTCGGGTTCAAATTTGTGTAAGGCTCCTCTTTCAGCTCCTTGTTTGTCACAAGTGACAGTTCATAAGGAACTGCAAGCTCCTCGAGTAGGATTACGATCTTGATCTTAATTTGAGAGACGATACACTATACTTGGAAAACTAGATATCTTACCTTAGGGGGGTTCGGTCCAACGCCTTCCTAGATGTTAGCCGCTAGAAGATAGAAGCTATCGAAAGGTAACACGAACCTGAGTAAAACAGAGTGATTGGTTTGAGGCTCATATTAGGGAAAGAATTTGTTGGCGGTACGAAAAAGAGAAAGACCAACGTGATCTCGTAAGTCTGAACAAGATAGTTCTGTTTCTAAGGCGAAAGGAAGAGTTTTGGAAGAGTGAGCAGGATGACCGAGGTATGCGGTTGCCTCTTCAAAGCCACCAATGGAGTATGTGTACCACTACTAGAGGATTAGGTGGATACTAATGAAGTTTGAAGTTTCCAACAACTAGCATCTGCCCAAACAGGTTAGTTTCAATCAAGGGGGTTCCAAATGACCCCTACTACTAATAGTATGAGTATAAAATACCACGCACTTTCCTTGCGTTCTTCTTATTTATACTATTATTATTATTACTCTGCTTTTGAAACTGCACTAAATATATATTTTTTCTATTCGGCCTTAGAACGAATAAGGGTTATTGGTTATACACTATCGTATTATCTGAAACTACCGTATTAGTTAATATAAAGGACCTAGTCTACTAAATTTCCCGAGGGGGTAGACTTTAGCTAGAATATAGTCTTATTTATAATGTGCTAGCTAGCGTGGGACATTAAAGGTTGACTATGGTCTTCTGCTAGGGACTAGTCTTATATCCCAACTAATATGGTACGAGAAATAATGCCTGTAATTGATCAGCGGTTCGACTTAATGCACGGCTACTGCAGCGTTACACACACTATCCTTGCTCTTTAATGCATGTGAATATCCCAATTACTTCGTACAAGCATGCTGCGCCCCCTAACTTTATCCGACCACCTCCGCCACCAGGCTATGTACTCTCACATCTATTCTGTGCTACTTTGTAACCCTTTTACTTTGGATTATTAATTCCTTACTTCGCTCGGCCTGGAAGAATCCTTTAATACAGAAGGTTTTCGGGATATCTTAGCTTGAGTCCCTATAAGCACCTGTATCAGATCTGATTAACATCATATCGAAAGCCGCAAAGTACCATTTACAAGATGGCTACAGCACCTAAAACAGGAGAGGATACTTAATTACATCTTCGGTCGAAGTGATGCCGAGTTGACGAGCACTGTCAGGTAAGTTTGATCCATGTCCTTGATTGCACTGAGACACATAAGAGTTCACGTTACAAAAGCAGGCTAGTCCCAATGCTGTCATCAGCTCTACGAAGTAAAATACATTTGATCTATAACTGGAGTTACTACTTCCACATCTTCTAGTATTTCTATATACCAATGCGGCCCTTTTATGACCGTTCTTTTAGAATATGACTGGGCTCGCTTAGTAGTAAGTACCCCCTTGAAATAGGGTCCGACATATCCAAGTCATCTACTATCCTCATACATCTTCGAATATCTTCTGCTTATTTTGAATTTCCAGCATCGCAGACAATAACATTATTTATCTCTTCTCACCTACGCCAACATAATCATCGTACAGGATCAACATGGCCACCGCCTGGCCGAGAGAAATAGTCATTCCGGCACCGCAAGAATGGCCTTTCAGCTTAGCATTGGCTGTAGTTTTTATGTTATACCTCTCTTCAGTTCTTTCGGTGCAGCTTCTAGGAGGCAGCTTTCCGTTGGCTGGCGTAAAATCGATATTTGAGCCTCGGATTTTAACAAACTACCGGTTCTTCAAGAACAATATCGGAGTGGTCAATGAAGGATACAAGAAGGTTCGTTTTTTAGAACTGAATAGTTGAGCAATATTAACGTCGATCTTCTAGTTCAAAGGGAAAGCTTTCAAATTCGCACGAAACGATGCCGACATGATTGTATTACCTCCACATTATATCGACGAGATCAACGAATTACCTATTTCCGTTGCCAACCCAACCTTAGCTCATGCCCACAACCTTCTGGGCCAGTACACCGGTATGGATCTTATACTTCGCAGCAATCTACATTTCAGAATGATCCAGACGAAATTGACTCCGCATCTGGGTCGAATGACTGGGCCAATGCAAGATGAACTCGATTATGCCATTAGACAGGATTTCCCGGAAGCCAAAGAATGGACTAGCTTTGAACCGTATCATGTTATCCTACGATGCGTTGCCCGCATCAGTGCAAGAGCCTTCATTGGACTTCCAAGGTGCAGAAGTGAAACGTGGCTCGACATTTCCACCAACTTCACTGAGAATAGTAAGTCCCTAATATGAACCCCGATCATATACAGAAAGTTAATGAATCAAATAACCAGTCTTCGTCAGTGTAGTGATGATGCGTCTGTTGCCAACTTGGACACTTCCATTCATCTCATGGGTTTTACCCTCCCTATACACCGGCAAAGGCTATATCCGAAAATCGCAGAAGTTCCTTGTCGATGAAATAAAGCATCGAAGAAGCTTGATAGATCAAGGAAAACTTACAGGCGACTCTGAAGAAGGCCGAAATCTTCTTACCTGGATGATTGAGTGTGCTGAAGGCTCCGAGCGAGATCCGGCACATCTTGCACACCTTGAAGTAGTCATCTCTCTTGCTTCTATCCACACTTCCCAAATGAATGCTGTGCATGTACTATACGACCTCGCCACCTACCCCGAGCATATTTTGGAGTTGCGTGGAGAAATCGAGGCTGTGGCTTCTGAGGAGGCTGGATGGAAGAAAACCTCATACTCTAAACTGAGCAAGCTTGACTCTTTCCTCCGTGAGTCCCAACGCGTTTCACCACCAAGTGTGCTGTCCCTCCATCGCGTTATGGTCGGCAGCCACACCCTTCATGATGGTACGAAGCTGCCAGCTGGCTCACATATTTGTATGGCCACGAATGCTATTCAGAATGATCCATCCGTGACACCAAACCCCGAGGTCTTCGATGGCTTCCGAAGCTACAAAAAGCGGCAACGAGACGGCGAGCGTCATATGCACCAGTTTGCCACGACAGAAAAGAATGTTCTGAATTTCGGCCATGGCAAATACGCATGTCCCGGTCGATTCTTTGCGAGTCTCGAGATCAAGGTGATTCTCGTTCGCTTAATCATGGACTACGACTTCAAGCTTGCTCCTGGCAGTGGGAGGCCAGGGAATCTGAGGGCTCATGAGTTTATTTTTCCAAATCCAAAAGGAGAGCTTTTGGTTAAGCGGCGGAGCGAGAAGCGATTATCGCCTTTCTGAATATTATAAGGGTGATTGCGTATTTTCAGAGCCTATTTTTGTTTCCTATTACATTCTCTCGGCTATTTGATTTACTATCTCCTAATAATCAAAGTACAAGTTCTTAGAACTAAATCTCAACGAAATTGAAATGGAAACCCAATCCTTCAATCGGCTCTCCTAAATATCGAAAAGCCTTTGAAAGCTTCTTTGTTTTTTAAAGAGTTATTTAGTGAGAGATACTAACCCGGAACTATTATACCGGTACATAAAAAGACATGGGCACGGTAGTGATAAACCATATTACATCGATAATAGCACGTGCAGATTAGAGAATATAGGCGTTTCAAAGTAATTCAACACGATTGACAATCAATAATTGCTACCAACGATTGCCGCACGACTATGCAGCTTTTCGAGGGCCACAAGACGCCTGCATGCTACGCTGGCTGGCTCTCGACCACATGACGACTGATTATTCTACAGGAAACGCGGGTGTTCAGCAAAACTAACTCATGCAAGTTTATCTGCTGCATGTGCGACCGCGGTGTCGCGAGCGTTTGGGGTGTACTAAATGTATTGTGAGATGATGACTATAAGAGGTGAAGGAAGCAGAGAGCTTCCCCTCCAAGGAGGTCTTAAGGACCGCTCCCTGCTACTAACTAATCTAGTAGTGGCCTAAGGCCCCTATAGTATCCCCCCCTCTAATTTTTATCCTTCTATCTATATTATATATCTTAACCCTTAATAGCAACTATTTCTTATAACTAGATAATATCTTATATTCTTATAACTTTCCACTTCTCCCTAAATAATAAAAATAAAAATATCCCTATATCTATCCTATAATTTCTGCCTATAAAATATTAATATACCTTATCCCCTTATCCTTTACCCTCTACGTATAATAAATATAAACTTCTTTATTCTTAGACCCGTTATCTCTATTCCTTAAGAGTAATATATAAAAGGCAAAGCACTTATATAATTACCTTATAGTAAACACCTATTCCCCTTTCTATCCTTAAACCTTATAATATAAAGGG
>QGMF01000642.1:0-21989 GCA_007821475.1 Lachnellula arida
TATTAAGCTAAATTTAATAGTATTAGAATGCGCTAGCCTAGCTCTAAATATGCCTCATATATTATTATTTAATATTATAGCGTCTTTATGGTTATTATTAAGTAGGAAGCTAGGAAGCTAAGAATCCCTAAAGTCCGACCGCCGATGCATTAGCCCTGCGCACAGGCCACCCCACCAAAATATCCTTAATTACTTAGAATAGCCGCATCACAACGAATACTAGAGATAAAAAGCTAATTCCGATAGCATTAGAATACGCTAGTCTAGCTCTAAATATTATATATATATTATAAATAGAGGTTCTAGCGTTTTTGTGGGTTTTTATAGGTAGGAAGCCTAGGAACCTAGGAATAGTCAGGCGCATAGGCCACATTCGCGATAACCAATTAGAAGCGCGCAAAAAGTGAGCAAAAAAAAATATGGGTCTCCCAGCCACCTTTTGCCAAGACCTTTGCCAAGACTTTAGCGTCAAAACCACCACCCAGGAGAACGCGCATTATTGTTTTCCCTATCAAAGACCATTAATATAAATATTAATGGCAAAGCTTCATCTTAGTGATTGTGGTGATAAAAGGAGGGCTTTTTGGGACGCGACTTGCAGTTCCAGACGCAGAAGGCTTGTCGTGCGTAAACGTTCAGCGCGAGAGGAATGAAGAATGGAGATAGTTAGAGCAGAGCAAGAGGTTTTTAATCTAAGGTGCTCAAGAAGACGCGTACTTTCATAACAACTTGGTGATTCTATGTGTGTGTGTGTGTGTGCGTGTGTTCAATGCGAAGAATTGCAAAGGAAAGAAAAAAGGAAGAGTTAGAGATAGAGGTCACGGGATCGTATACTGTATCCCGATTTGGAAGGAGAGCGCTTTGTATCGGGCGACTTGACGTGACTTGACCCCGCCATTATTCAAGTTGACAAAACACGCCAGGCCAGCCTACTAATGCTCATCCTCAGACGGGTACAGAGAGCAGTAATTCCTCATCTTGAAATTCCCAGTCGTCAAATCTGCTATCGATTGCAATCCAAAATCTCGAAGAAGCCATTCAGTTTGACACCTCCACCCCGTAGTCATTCTTACCTGACGGACGCTATCCGATCCCACCAGTCCAAGAAGATGGCTCCTCAACTCGACGGCTACTTCAAGCAAGTAGACAGCCTCTCCGACCACTTTATTGAACGTCTCCGAAAGGCCGTTGCCATCCCATCCGTCTCTGCGGATGAAGAACGCCGACCAGATGTAGTTCGCATGGGAGAGTTCCTCGCTGCTGAGCTATCAGCCTTAGGAGCAGAGGTTCAATCAAGACCACTAGGCCCGCAACCTGGACATGAGCACATGGAGCTCCCACCCGTCATCATTGCGCGCTATGGAAACGACAAGAAAAAGCGTACGATTCTCGTCTATGGGCATTACGACGTACAGCCTGCGCTGAAGGAAGACGGGTGGGCTACGGAACCTTTTACGCTTACGATTGATGATAAAGACCGCATGTATGGCAGAGGAAGCACCGATGACAAAGGTCCCGTTCTGGGATGGCTCAACTCGATCGAAGCCCATCAGAAAGCCGGGCTTGATTTCCCAGTCAACCTTCTGATGTGCTTCGAGGGTATGGAGGAAAGCGGCTCAGAGGGCTTGGACGACTTTATTAATGCGGAAGCAAAGAAGTACTTCGCAGACACGGATGCTGTCTGTATATCAGATAATTACTGGCTTGGCACAGAAAAGCCCTGTCTGACATATGGTCTTCGCGGTTGCAATTACTACTCGGTCGAGATCTCTGGACCCAGCCAGGATCTGCACAGTGGCGTATTCGGCGGAACAGCTCAAGAGCCCATGACTGACTTGGTACGTGTACTTGCAACCCTCGTCGATACCAACGGCAAGATCCAGATTCCAGGTCTGGATGAGCTCGTTGCTCCTCTTACAGAAGAAGAGAAGGCTCTATATGGGGACATCGCCTTCACCATGGACAACCTTCACGAATCTCTAGGCAGCAATACAACGATTTATCCAGACAAGGAGAGGACTCTGATGGCACGCTGGCGCTACCCCTCCCTTTCGGTGCATGGTATAGAAGGTGCTTTCTCCCAGCCCGGTGCGAAGACCGTGATCCCGGCCAAGGTCATCGGTAAGTTCTCAATCCGAATAGTTCCCAATATGGAAATCGAGGCAGTCAATACTCTCGTCTACAAGTATGTTGAAGAGCAATTCAAGAAACTTGGGAGCAAGAACACTTTGAAGTGCTATACGCAGCATACAGGCAAGTGGTGGGTTGCTAGTCCTAAGCACTGGAACTTCAGCGCGGCTGGAAAGGCAGTAGAGAGAGTCTGGGGTGTCAAGCCTGACTTGACAAGAGAGGGTGGCAGGTGAGTTATATGCATTCCAATTTTCTTAATAGGAGGCAACTAATCTGAGAGCAGTATTCCTGTGACCTTGACATTCGAAGAAGCAACCGGCAAGAACGTGTTACTTCTCCCAATGGGAAGCTCCACAGATGCAGCACACTCAATCAATGAGAAGCTTGACAAGAAGAACTACATCGAAGGTATCAAGTTATTAGGCGCATACTTGCACTATGTTGCCGAAGAGCCAATGGAAAATTAGAAGACGCAAATCTTATTGCTATTCTCTCATGATAATCCTATCTTGTTCTCGTCTCCATGCATCATACCTCTCATAATGACCTCTCATAATGATCCGCTAACTGCTACCGCATTTTTGTTCATCTAATCTCGTGACACCCTCCCCAAAACGCCTCGTGTGCTCCAAGACCATCATGCACGTTGGAAGAAGTAAACATAGGCAAACTTCTTCATCTCCTCGATATCAGTTGCTTGCACAACCTTTTCGTCGTTGTAAAGAACCCATGCTGGCGTCTCTTGTCCAGAAATGGCCTTGCGAATAAATGCAACGTAGTGACTATCAAACATGTTAGCCTTTGAACTATAATTTGAGAATGGGGCGGCCTACCCAGCATGAATACTGGCCCCTTTGTGGCAGATAATAGACTGCAACTGGAACTTGGCGGGCAGATTACTGCTTCCTGGGAGTTCTTTAACAACAGGTTCAGCGGCGGCAGGTTCTTCGTCTCCAAAATCTCCTTGGTCGTCAGGGTGGTTGAACAGCCATTCGACAGCTCGCTCTACATCACCACCAGTCTCTTTAAGAGCTTTCCGTGCCTGTGGTGGTCCGAATCCCATTGCACCTAGCATCTCAATCTTCTCGGGATCAGCCGTACCAGCTGCTTGGGCCCCACCACCAAGGTCCAAGGGTTGATCGATATCTGGGTCGTCCATGTGGCCAAAGAGCCACTCCATGGCAGCATTTCCGTCTGCGTTGCCGGTGGCGTGCAGAGCTCTCTCGCAGCGAACTCGTGGGAAGCCCATGCCTTCCAGCATTTGTACCGCCTCGGGATTCGCGACAAAGGAGGGCGTACTTGTGCTGACTTCCTCCGGTAGGAGCTCCTCAGAGGGTTGGTGACCAGGCGATCTGTAGTCGTCAAGCAGGAAGGGTTCATCGCCAACAACAACGGGGACATCGACTTTGGTAGGGACCCAGTTGATGAGATTAAATCGCCGAGCATTTATAGCCAGAACCTCAGGGAAAGTCTTGAAGAGTGATCTCTTTAAGAAGCCATCTTTACTGCCACATGAAGAACAAGTGAGTTCCACGTGCTCCGAAGATGTGAAGGTATCCAAGCACTCCTTCAAAGTTACAGATTCATACTCATCCTTTTTATCATCGCTTGGCTTGTCTCCTAAATCCGAAGCTGACGGGGTAATCTTTCGGATAGGGACTGGTATTGAGATATTGTCTTGCTCATCGGTACTATATCGAACTTTCTTGCAGCTGAGGCATTGTAAACGTTGCTCTATGACGAAACGGAATGATCGCACTGGATCAGGTAACTCTGCAGTGTGCTTACTCCGGGTGATGAGCTTGAAGACGTGAAGAAGAAATTCAAAGGCATCTTGTTGCCGCATCGTGGAGAACTCAACGTGGCCCCTTCCAATCAGATACTTCAGCATGGCCGGCGCAAGACCCTTCTGGTATGAAACTTGGTCTCCCTCAGAAGCAACAGCATCTGGATCCGGATTTGAGTATCGACCAGAAAGTAAACCGTCGCCCAATTTACGGAGCTGAGTCTCCAAATCTTGAGCTGGATCTTCGATGGTAGGGAGCTCGGATCCAGGTAGAAAATATCGGGCCTGAAATTGTGGCAGCGAAAAGAGACACTGTATCGTGCTTGCCATATAGCAACTGTTTCCGAGATTCTTCAAGCCGGTAAACCCTTGGCCGAACAACTTCTTGAGTTCTCCACCAGACTCATCGGTCATAGAGAAATCCCACCGCAGATTCTGTTCCACGTTCATTTCAGTCAAGCTCTGCTCAGTCTTCTGACGCTCAGCAAGTATAATTCCCCAGTTTGCTAGGTGACCTCCGAGGTTTTCATCAATGCGCTCCTCATCACACGCGTAGCAGTAGACATCTGCTGTTCCTTCCGGTGTGATCGATCTCAATTTGACAGCAACTGCATGTCCTACGGTATTCTTGTGTTCTAGTCCATGGGAATGGCCACTAACTCCTCCAAATTGAGCGCGGCCACATCCAAGATTGCCACACTCTAAGCAAAGCCAGAGATTCTCTTGCAGCTCACACAAAGAACAGTGACCAAGATCCTGTGACTCAATCTTTCTGGGGGGTTGTTGCTGCAGCTGACGAATATGCTCACAAGACGTGAATTCTTGCTCCCAGGCCTTGACTTCCTCCTGTCTCGAGAATGTGTTCGCCTTCATGACTCCTTCAACCACTGCAGCAAGCTTTCCAGCCTTCTTGTCTACGTTGCCCACATTGCATTCGTAGCATCTAACCGTCGTCTCGTAATTGTATCGGTCGGCTTCGGTTTCCGCAGCAATTGCGATCTTAGATATCTTTTGTGGGGGTTCGTCACGCTCCACAACGCGCCGGGTCCTCTTAATGTTCAAAACCAAGGGGTGATGCCGAGTTGTAGAATGGAGTGCTGCATGCTTTCGCTCTCCGGTGCAACCACCGTTGAAACAATACAAACACACGTCGAGACCGGTAGGATCATCCTAGGGCAAGATTAGCATCCGACATCGAATAGAGAATGGCACAAAAAGTCAGCCATAGAAGACTTACTATGGAGTCAAAGCATTGAGTACAGTCCTCCCGGTAGACTGACTGGACGGGGCCGGGAGGCCGCAAATCTACATATGATATCAGCTTTCGTCTCAGGCATTATGACGTCCAGTAGACCAGCATATACTACGCTGTGGTAGATATTGAAGGTGGCCTAGGAAAGACCAGATACCAAGTCCAAAGCAGAACAGCAGGCATTCCATCTTGTTTGCCCCCCGCCTTTTCCAGAACATGGTGGTTTCCTAAAACCGCAGAGAGGGGCTTTCTTGAAGAGAGGTTATAACCTACCTGCTGAATCGACATGCTTGCAGGACATCTTGAGGCCTGGATATTTTGTTGTTGTTGGGCTGAGGATTCGTTGCACAAACAAGCTTGACTGAAGCTGGATGGAGGATGGCGGGGCAAAATAGGCAGGAACGCGCCCGCGTTTCAGCGTGACTTAGGGTTACAGTAACCACTATAAAAATCTCGGCCTACATAAAAACCCCCGGTCACTCTTTTCCTCATCTAAATGTTTCATCGATACCTTGCATGAGGTATAGGCTTCTGTTGTCATTCATAGCGCAAAAGTACCTTCGTATTCATCATTCCCTCTAAGTTCGCAAGTTGAGCTATCGTCTGAAAAGATTGCTGAATCACCGTCCATCTCACATCCCTGCCCAGTCTCGTGTTGGACTTAAAAATGCACTCATTATCATCGACTTTCAAGTTTTTAGCTCAATTCTTAGGGGCATTGTCAAGTTCGACGAGTGCATCTTTGGAAAAGGTTCCATTCTCAACCAGTTTTGAAACAAACTGCCGAAGCCAAGTCTGGCAATTCTTCAACTCGACCCTTGTTTTGACACCCTGAAAGTACACTTTAGCGATCCGAGGAAGCATATAGGCTAGTAGCTTACATGTTCCTCAGCAGACCGAAGACTTGGGCCAGGGGCTTTGATGGTCAAGGCCGAGCTTTCCAGAATGTCGATGGCGGTGTTGTCGGTAGAGTAGTCTCCAGTTGTATCGATAATGTTCTTGGAGTCAACCAAGCTCAGCAATTTAACTGAGTGTCTGCGAGTCTCTGATGCCAGATCGTAGTTCCTCTCAAATTCGTGGGCAAATCCTTCGCTGGGGCTGCCTTGAACATTGATGATCTTTCCTGTCTTTCCAATGACCTCTTCCTCGTAGGACGGGATCCAAAGAGCCCAGTGTGCTGCAAAAATGGGCGAGTGATAGATTATCAGGTATACCGGACGAGGCATGGTATCGATGTTGGACGATCAGAATCTTGGAATGCAAAACAGTCAGTCTTACTCTAAAGGGTCTCGCTGGCGAATGCCATAGAGAAAGGAGCGACTGCGGTGTCTACAGTTGCGACTTTTCAATGTATGGCACATTGAGAAGCTGCCATCGTGAGTCCGTTTCTTTATGCCCGTCGCAGGGCCCATCACTCTCATCGCTTAGTTGAACAAAGCGCAGATAGTCATGATGACGTCTCCTCGTCATCTGAATAATAGATGTAAGGGATATTTATCGCCGAAAAGAAGATCTGATAAAGAGACTACACTGCGGAGATTACCCTAGCTCTAAAAGGCAAAGGGGAGCTTCGAAAAAAAGCAAAAGCTATCAAAAATGCAATCTTACGAGGGTGTTCTTTTTATTAAAACGTATTGATAGTAGCTGTTAGTTGTGCATCGGGTCTTTTGTTTTGGATATTAGATTAGTGCACCAGATGCTGAACAATAAAACCGAGGGTGTTTCTCGGAGCTCGGAATGAATTCAGCGGTCGGAGATAATGGTAGCTCCTGTTTCTTTGGCGCTGGCCAATCATGTCACCCGCTCGGTTCGACTAGAGTCGTCATAAGAGAGCAGAGCGACTCCTCAATTTTTTGGTTATTGCATACCTCCCTCCATCCATCCATCAACCTCAACAACACCTCGATAACATTGATCATATACTTGATCATATCAATTCCTACGAACCCATCAGAACCTACACAAAGACGCTTGATCCTTCAGAATGTTCAGAAGAGTTTTAACCAACGCTCCCCGCGCCGCTGGAAGAGCGTTATCGGCTTCAGCTCGATCCGCCACCAGACCTGCAACCTCCCAAATTTCAGCATCGATCGCAGTATCTGGCCAACGGTCATATCACGAGAAGGTCCTTGACCACTACTCCCGGCCGCGCAATGTTGGAAGCATGCCGAAGGCCGACACCGATGTTGGCACTGGGCTTGTTGGTGCGCCAGCTTGCGGCGATGTTATGAAGCTACAGATCCGCGTCGACCCAGATAACAACACCATTTCCGATGTCAAATTCAAGACGTTTGGCTGTGGTTCTGCTATTGCCTCATCTTCATATTTGACGGAGCTGGTTCGGGGTATGACTTTGGAAGAGGCTGGCCGAATCCGCAATACAGAGATTGCGAAGGAATTATGTCTGCCTCCTGTAAAGCGTGAGTATTTTTCCTGTTGAAATTATAAGACTTTAAAGTAGCTAATGATCTCCAAGTTCATTGCTCTATGCTCGCCGAAGATGCCATCAAGTCCGCTATATCAAATTACTACACCAAGAACCCGAGTGCTCGGTCGACAGATCTTGGAGGAACTAGCGCGAGTATGCCAAAGATTGACGTCGAGACTGTAATGGAGCCCACGAACTCCCAAACTGCGACTGCTTGAGGGTGTTCTGAAAGGCGTTTGGGGTCATAGGAGATCGGTCTCTTTGGAGAATCAGCCTGAAAACAGGAACGATGAAGGTTGCATCGTTGCAACAGGTGCATATCCCCTTAAAGGGGATTCATCGGATTGATATCACTCACTAAGTGAAAATAATGAGGGCAGCGGATGAACTTGTAACGCTTACAATCGTTCTGCGCATTGGGGTTTCCAATTGTACATAAGCTTCGCCACTTGAATGAAAAACAAAAGAGTTGATACCATTTTATTGAGTTTATCAGCACGCACAATTTCCATTAACTATTTGCAAATGAACGATCCCAAGCACAGGCCCTAAACTGGGCGCACAGAGGCTCTCAAGGATGGGATGGGGAGGGGTGCTTTGATTCTTACATATTAACCGCGCCAGTAAAGCCCTTGCATGCCTGCCAGGAGAGCCTCAAACATACGATGCCAGATCAAAACGCAGTGGCATCCCTCTGACTACCCCACAATAACACACGATGCAGTCACCAACGGACGAATTCAAACTCTTCACACTCTTTGCCAACCTCCCTAAAGAGCTTCAGGGTTTGATTGTAAGTGGATGAGGGCGCTGAAATTTTCCTAATCGAGAGTGTCTCGAGAGAAAGTTGCTCTTGAAACATGTCTCATGAAAGGTCCCAAAGCCACTTGATGAAGCAATTGCTGATTCCTCCGTTCTCTAGTGGGAGCATACCGTTGACTGGGAATTCTACGTCCTGCCTCGCCCTCCCATTGCCGAACTCGCAGTCTGCCGTCACGCAAGAGAAGTGCTGCTGAGGATATATAGACCATGCTTCCAACCACCCCTATACAAAATGACCGAGGACATTCACTTCAGTTCTGGCTCTCGGCCTGGAGGTCGATGGCTTGAAATCCGAGGGATGGGGAAACGCTTCCCCAGGTCACCATATGCGAACTACACGACCGATGTCTTCCACCTCCCCTTCCACATGATGTATAAAATTCAATTTGGGGAGCCTCTTCAAAAATTTCTCTGTCAAGAAGCCATCGAATATATCCAGAGAGTGGTCATATGGGACGGAAGTTGGGCGCCTTGGCTACATGGTTACCGACGTAGGGGTCTTGCAGGCAAACCAGACAGAAAGTTGGTGCTTATGCAATTCAGCGCTTTGAAAACACTTTACTTTGCGAACGAGCCGAGTGTCAAGGTTAATATCCCTCCACCTCTCGAGGAAGAATCGAGCAGCGAAAGGAATGCCTCTAGCTTTCCACTAGCTCCTGGTGATGAGGTCCTGGCCCGCGAAAAGCTTGCCCTGAGATCTAGCTATGCGGAGGGCAAAATCTTAATCCCCGATGACAACGTCAAGTTTAACGACCTTAGGTTCAAGATGGACCTTCCAAGGCAATGGATCGATCGTCAGTCAACTGCATTCCCGGATTGGAGCCCGCCTGACTTGCAAATGGCCAAGATCATTCCCGATCCTCGAGGATGACGGGATGACGGCATGATGCTGTGTGAAGAAGATGGGAGGGAGTGCTCGTGGAACCGGCATATGAAGCCGAACTCCCAGCGGAGGTAGACGGTCTAATAAGTTTGTGAAAGGTGCACGCCAATGCTCGTCGAGTACTAATGTACGGCGTTCCACGGTACGGTCTCGACGGTCTTTTCCACCAAATGCCGCTGACAACTACGAGCCTTCAAACTCTTCATCATGCTTCTTGAGTATAGCGGCTTTTTGTAGGCAAAGACGTGCGACATTGTAGTCATTAATAACTAAAAGATAGCCACCTTTTTATGACCCTTGTTCTTGTATAACTAACCTTAAACCCTATAAGTTTTCGGTAAATTATCGGGAGAACTTAAACCTCTCTTATCGGCCGGAAATATTTTTTATCGTATTTTCCACAAAGATCAACAGCCCCAGCCCTCCCACCTGGACAATCTGCTCCAGCACCGGACTCGACCATGTCCAAACGTACTTTAGATGCCGCAGGGCTGCCCAATGCTGAGAATACAGAGGAAACCACCCATGTCCCAAAAAAGCAGAAGAGCGACAAGTCGAAGAAGCCCGTTGAAGGCACGAGCAAGGATACCTCGACCGATGAGCGAGAAGCAAAGGCTGCGCGGAAAGAAAAGAAGCGCCTGAAGAAATTGAAGAAGGCAGAAGCAGAAACAGAAACAGAAGCTGCTGAGACCGAAAGTGCGCCTAAGGAGGAATTGAAGTCTGCAGAGGAAAACTCAGATGCGAAGGCAGACGCCAAAGCTGCGAAAAAGGCCGAGAAGGCCAAATTGAAAGCATTGAAAAAGGCTGAGAAGAGCTCCAAAGCTGAGAATATAGATGTGGCTCCTGTTGTATCTACAGAACCTGCGAATGGGGCAAAGCCTGTGCAGGCTTTCGGCGATTCTTACACTGAAGACAGCGCATTGACAGCCCTTTCTCAAGCCGAAGTCGACAAGTTCCTCGCAGACAACTTCATATCTATCACGGATCCCCAGTCTTCCACCCCTACATTCCGGCCCATACTCAACTTCGATTACCTACCCGTTAGCGACCCGGCTCAGCGAATACCGTTCAAGAACTTCAAGGCCCCAACACCAATTCAGGCGGCTGCATGGCCTTACCTGTTAGCCGGTCGAGATGTAATTGGGGTTGCGGAGACAGGTTCTGGCAAGACAATGGCATTTGCTGTGCCTTGCGTGCGTCATATTTTGTCACTTCCGGCGAAGCAGAGGAACAAAGGAGCTAGGGCTGTGATTGTGTCGCCCACGAGAGAGCTGGCTATGCAAAGTTATGAGCAGATCATGCTGTTGGCCAAGGTCTCCGGGCTCCAAGCAGTCTGTGTCTACGGAGGTGTGCCAAAAGATGAGCAGCGCAAAGCTCTCAGGACGGCAGACATTGTAGTGGCTACGCCCGGCCGCTTGAACGACCTAATCAACGAAGGCTGCGCAGACTTGAGCAGAGCCAAGTACGTTGTGCTCGATGAGGCAGACAGGATGCTGGACAAAGGGTTCGAAGAAGAAATTCGAAAAATCATCAACACGACCGCAACTGAGCGACAAACCCTCATGTTCACAGCTACATGGCCCGAGTCTGTGAGAGAACTGGCTTCGACGTTCATGAAGACCCCGTTGAAGATTGCCATTGGAGACAACCCAACCGGTGACCTCCGTGCGAATACCCGTATTAAGCAGGAAGTCGAAGTCGTTGATCCTAGAAACAAGGAGTACAGGCTTCTACAGCTACTCAAGCAATATCAAAGCGGTGCTCAAAAAGATGATCGTATCCTAGTCTTTGCGCTCTACAAAAAGGAAGCAACAAGAGTCGAGGGTTTCATCCGCCAAAAGGGTTTCCGAGTTGCGGGAATCCACGGAGATCTCAGCCAAGAGCAGAGAACGAGAAGTCTGGATGCTTTCAAGAAGGGTGAGACGCCTATTTTGGTGGCAACGGACGTCGCAGCAAGAGGTCTTGATATCCCTGCTGTGAAGCTTGTCATAAATTGCACTTTCCCTCTCACTGTTGAAGATTATGTGCATCGTATTGGGCGAACTGGAAGAGCTGGCAAGGAGGGCTTGGCCATCACGCTCTTCACTGAACATGACAAGGCGCAAAGCGGAGCGTACGTCTAATTATACCCTCAATCTCAAGCTTCAAATACTAACCCAGGCCTTTAGTTTGATCAACGTCCTTAAGGCAGCCAATCAACCCGTCCCAGATGAACTGCTGAAGTTCGGCACAACAGTCAAGAAGAAGGAGCACAGCGCCTACGGCGCATTCTACAAAGACACTGGCGGCGAAGCAAAAGCAGCGAAAAAGATTGTGTTTGATTAGATCCTTAATAAAAGTACACTAGTCCCGTTTCCCCTGTCCTCTCATAAAGTTCCAGCATTGAAGAAGGTACGCGCGTTCGCTGAAGGCACTACGTTGGTTAGATTAGCTAGAATATCTAGACGAGCCGAGAAATAAAAGACTTACAGCATGACTACAAATACCGCTGCTACCCCTCCGCTTTTTATGAGATCCGTGAAGCCTCCGTTGAAGGTCGTGGCTGTTTGGCGGAGTACGGCGTATGTCCCGAATCCAACTGCGATGGTGAGGGGCGCGGGTGCTATTTCGCGGAGTGCGAACGTGCTGCCGTGACCTTTTAGGTAGCTTTTTATAAAAGCCGTACTCCAGATAACTCGGAAAGACATGTTGAGGACATTTGCCCAAACCAGCCCTTTAGCTCCCATCTCCAAGACGCGCAGGAACAAGAAAGCCGAGCCTGCGAAGCCGGCGGAGAATGCGAGCATCCATATCGACTGCCGGTTGACTTCTGATTCCGTTGCTACGGAGGACACGAAAGCTTCCGTCAGGCCGTTGAATGCTAGGAGGGGGATGTAGTAGCAGTAGGTAGCCAGCACGTCTCCTGCTCCCGAGGTGGTCCATCTTGAGCCGGCGACGATCTTGAGGAGGAGCGGAGCGACAGTTGGGCCAACGGAAAGTACGCACACGGAGAGCAGAGCGTAAGAACGTAGGAGCATGAGGAGGTCTCTCCGAGCCTCTTCGATCTTTGGCTTGGAGGGAGCGCCATCGACGGTGGAGAGCAGTTTCCCGAACTTGTTGCGGCTGCTTTCCTCGATTGGTTGGAGGATTAGCCTGGCGAGGAGACCACCGTAGTTGTTTGCGAGTGCGTAGATGCCCTGCGATACGGGCGTGGCAAGTGCGGTGATGAGGAAGGTATCCCCTTGAGTGAGGACGTGCTTCACTATTGACTGTACAAAAAGACTGGTTCCGAGAATCAAGAGAGGCCGCGAGAAGTATGACAGGATGTAAGCCGCTTTGTCGCTGTATATATATTAGCTTCCATCCCTGCCCTCAAACTTTGGAACGAACGAACTCGGAAAAGATAGGCGTCAAAATCAAGTTGAAGCCTCCAGCTGAAGATACACCCCACACACTCCCATAATACACCAGCGCCAACGCCACAGCATACATAGCCTGCCCCAGCGCAAACGGCAGGACCCCAATATCAACTCCGTTTCGCGAAGCCCATATAGCAGACCCACAAGTCATGAGACATCTCAGCACCGTAGCTACAGCCTCTGCCCTCCCGCGGATCTTGATCAAAGATTTGTGCTGCACGACAACAAAGCACGGCTCCGCCAACAGTTCCCAGACCGCAGCAATGCTATACAGCTTGAACGCGCCCTGGAAATACGGCGTTTGCAGAACAATAGGGTCTGTGTATCGGAGATACAACCATGCCAATATGACGGCAAACACAACACCGAGGTAGATGGAAACATGAGCCAGGTTCACAATTGCCTGCGTCTTTCCAGCGGCTGTCCGTCCATCCACGTGACCTTGCGGCACCTTTTCATCCTTCTTGCCCTTGTCCTTGCCATTTTCAGGTTCGTCCGTTTGCCTCTGAATAGCAACACGCAGACTTTCTCTAGCGAAAAACAGGACCGAAATCGAGTAGACTTCTAGCTGTGTTGAGATTCCGAGGAGCTCAGGGGATAGGTAGCGGAGGAGGATTTGGTTGACGATGAATGTTAGGGCTCGGGAACCGACTTGCAGGGCTATTAATATGGTTGCTCCGCCTCCCGCAGATGAAGAAGACACCTTCGAAACCGGTGCTTCTTTTGAAGGCTCTGTTGTCGAACTCATGATGTTGCGATTTATTAAGTCGAGTTCTGGACACCTTCGACACATTTCAGCCGGCGCGGAGTTTCTTTTTTCCCTCGCCTCGCCTCGCTTAGTTTCCCCTAGCCCCTGAGTTCTTGGCCTGGCTAGTATGTACCGGTGTACAGGACTAATCGTAGTTCCCGGAGCATTACACCAAAGCCCTTTATTTTCTTGAAATAAAGTCAAGAGAATGATCTTCCTTGCAAACCAAACCATCAGCTGAAAAAGGGCGACAGGCGACAGACATGCACAACTTTTGTACCCCTTCTTCCCACACGGGCAAAGGCAGCTCACTGCCGCACAACATCAACAACACATATATCTGCGGCATAAACCCCTACAACAGCCCCGCGCTCCTCCAAAAATGCTGCCAAGGCCCCGTCACAAACATCACCTCGCCCGCCCCCAAAACAGGGCCCCTCTCGGACTCCTGGCCAGCGACATGTCTCGCCTACTGCCCCATCCTCAACAACGCCTCTCACACCGACCAAAACATCGCCGCGTACGATAACTTCGTGAGATGCCTCGTCAACGATACCAGTTTTTTCGGCGCTATCGTTTGCACCAAGGAAAACGGGCCTGCGCCGAACGAGTGTGCGCGGTACAATTCGGTGGTCGGGTGTACGAATTCGGCGTCTCAGACTTGGGATGGGAGTTTTTATATCAATGGTGGTACTACTGCTCGCGCTACGACGACGGGACTGGGTTCGAGGAACGGTAGTGTGAGTGTGCATACTGTGACGGTCACGAGCTATACGTCTGTTATGCGCATGGTGACTGCGACGCCTGCGACTCTGACGGAGTCTGCTGCTACGCCGGTTTACAGACGGACGGGGATCTTGAAGGTGGTTGTGGCTTCTCTGGTGGTTCAAATGTGCCTCTTCTCGCTATGGGCATCATAGGTGGGAATCTGTGGTCTACCTAGGTAGATCTCCATGTCGCTGTGGGCCATTTTCATGCTGGACATTGTAAGACCGATGCACTAGCGGTTGTATATATGTAACGTTCATAAGGGAACGGAGTAGGTATTAATAGGCGTCAGGCGATCGGGACATATGGCCATCTTGTGGTAATGCTACATTCATATGGTTCAACCTATAGAGCGTTGAAGAGCTCAATTTTCGTTTCCAACCCCAAACTCAACATCCCAATAACTTCATTCAAACTCCGCAACCCCAAAATCCCGAGTCCGGGACATGAGTTGTGATAATCTATATAAACATCTCAAATGTATGCATAGAATTGAAAGTAGAAATACAAGAAATAAGCGCCGGTCTTTGTTTATGCAATGATTCCTTTCGAAAGGATCCCAGTCCTTGTAACAAGAAATGAAAAGTACGAAGAGTATTCAGTGTTATCCTGACGCCACTCAACATTGCTTGCTCACTTATGGCACGAAGGATCGCTGATTACCGAGGCTGGTTCAGGCGTAGCCACGGCTTTCGGGATGGCTGGGTTTTTGGGGCATGCATCAGTTCCGATGCAGCACTCAATGACGTTGCTCTCGCATTCGCCTTGAGTGTTGGCAAGGTCGTCGTGGGCCCAGGTATAAGCGGCATGTTCGCAAGGCTGGAAGAATGGATCGGGGGTAAGGTTCAAGGCGAAGCTAGGGCGAATGGGGTTGGGGCACGCGTCGGCTGTCTCGTTACACTGCTTGAAGTCAGTCCTGAACTTGGTCATAAAGCCGGGAGGAGCACTTACTGGGCACGGGTAGTTTTTGCCGCTTGTATATTTGTAATTGAAGAGATCGATGTTGCACCCCGAGAGGACTTTTTTGGTGGCTTGGCAAGAGCAAGTGATAGGGACCGAGAAGCCATTCCTAAAATCACAAGTTAGTGTTTGTGTAGTATATCGAGGGTGAGGAGTTAGCTTACACATAGCTGACATCGAGATCGAGGCCGTTAGGAGCAAAAGTTCCCTCAAAGAGACTGTCATCACCAGTGGGTGTTCCCTCACTCATGGCAATGTTTCCCGACCAGTTCAGCGCTACCGTCAAGACTGACGTTTCTCCGTTCTGCAAGACGCCAGCATTTCCAGGACCGCTGATCGGTGTTTGATTTGCGATGTATGAAGTAGAAACAGGACTGCCTAGTTTGTTGATAATAGAGAAGACTGCCGTCGAAGGGCTACTCCCAGACGCAGAAGCGACGGAAGAAGGCTTGGAAGAAGGCTTGGAAGAAGCCGAGATAGTAGCGAGGGTGTTAGTTTTAGTAGTACTCTTGGGTGGCGCTGAAGTTCGTGCAGTCGGGGACTGAAAAGGACGAGTAGAGACATCAGTAGCAGGCCCACTGAAGCCACCAGGTGGGCCAAAAGGAATAGATGGAGCAGCGATCACGGCGGCGGCGAATGCCAAGATGTGAATAAAGCTAGTATGCATGATGTGCTTGTTGAAAAGGACTGAATGGTGATGTAAAGAATGTTTAACAAGGCTACAAAAATGAGGGTTGCAATGGAAACAAAAGAATGTGTAGTAAAGGTGCAAAAACGAGAGTTGAGATTGGGGCTGAAAAGAATGCTCAGCAAAGTTGGAAAGAGAGGGTTGAATTCTGAACATTGAGGATTATACATGACTTATTTATCTTTCTCAGTCATTCTCCTATTCTCTGATACTTCCCCTGACCCCCCGCGAGTGGCACCGAAGATCTTTCTCTCCTCTTCCTCCTCAAATCTCACGATCCTTCCGAATTTTTAAAAATCGGTGCGATTCGAACAGGCAGGGACAGTTGATCTTGTGGATGATATCGATCAATTAAGCGATTTTTCAAGGCTGGGGTACTGTAAGAGGCCTGAAACAAATCCCGTGCGGCGCAAAAATATCTTACCTCCCTCTTCGGGTTCAACTGCTGTGATACGAGCAGTATGTACCTTGTTCGTCCAATCAATTCTTCGGGAGACACCTCGGATTCGCACATCAGAATTCGATCTCAATAAAGGAAATCAATTTTGAATACATATGCGCCGCCTTGGCGCTGCAGGTTGTACCTGCAGTATCTATTTTTGGCCTCCTATTATCATTGTAGAAAGATGGTGAGCTTGCTGAAACATTAATAGAAACAACAAAGATAAATTTGATAGTAACGTCACGTTCTGCCCGTTTCGGTACGTACACAGACTCGCATTTTCAAGCAAGTCATCCGATGTAAAGCGAAGGATATCAAACCATCCAGTAGAAGCTTGGCAGATTCCTAAGGGTGGGGCCCCAGCACTAACTCGTACTGTATAATCTTGTTTACAGTTGAATGATAGAATAAAATGAAAGCAGAATCGAGACCAAGCCATTTTTGATCATGAGATGCAAATTTGAAGTGTGATGGATTCAAAGTCTGCGAATCCTCTTGCTGAGCCTTCTCGCGGCATCTTCTTGACATGTGAGATCATAGGCGCAGTCTCTCTCCCCCAACTGTGAACTTGGGTCTTGAAACAATGTTCATGGGTTACTTCCGTTTCAAAACATTGTTTTTTACGACGTATTTTTTATGGATATTGACAGGACTCTGTCTGATTGGTTGAGGTACGGATAAACTTTAAGGATAACCCCTACACGTACCCCGGAGAACATCCTGACCAAACATTTGGGGTAAAATCTCCGTACTCATCCTTTTGGGGAAGCGCCCACAAGTGCCAGATTCAGCGATTGTTTGCAGCTTGACGAACCCTTCTAACCCTTGCGCCTAGATCTTATCCGCAGCCCAGTTTCGAGTCTCGGCATTTTATCGAATAGGGTGCTTCCCCCTACCCCCTGATCAAAAGAGTAATGCATTCGTTTGCAGGGAATGGGAGGTCCGTGGTTTTTTAGACACTAATCCTGCAGAACTGCCGCAGAGGGTTCGGCCCAAGAGCATTTTCCTTTCCACAAAGTGACAGGCGCTTATAAGGTAAGCACACGTATTAAGAAAGAAGAAAATATAATAAAAGGAGAACTACTCAAGTAAACCACGCAGAGATATCAGAAGATTTCGAACTGTCAGAGCTGGGAAAGGGCATTCGGCAAGCACAAACTACTCAATAATTGAGAGGCCTGAATGTGAAGAACCAAGTTCCCCACAATGTTTCCTGTTGTTTATGCCATATGCATTCCTTTCTGTTTCAAGGTTGAAGCTTCAATCCTTCGGGGTCCATCTCCCATCTTCCGTACTAATGATAAGCTCATCGACTTTTAACCTTGATTCCACGATCTCTTGTCCATTGACTAAATCGTTCTCTCGCACTCCTAACCATTGAGATCAGCATTGCCTGCGAAAGTCAAGTGCGGGATTTGAGGCTGAGTTCGAGAGTGATCGACTTTAGATCCCAACACACAACTGGAGAGGATTCTAGTCCTGAGATAACTGAAGGAAGATCGACCTCCAAGAAATTGACTTACTCTTCCAAGCCTCCTCTTCATTTGGGGCAATGCCAGCCTTGACATGCCTTGGCACCAGTCTCTTGCCCGCAGTATCAAAGTCCACTTCCACAAACCACTGTATCCAAGAGTCAGTATTCTAATTTTGAAACGAGCAAAAGATCCCGTCGCCAGCGGGGCCCTCCAGAAGAAAGCGTCCCTGCGAAGAACAGGGCCACTGAAGCGTTCGGGCAGTTATCGAAGCTCAATAACAGGCAGCTTTTGCAGTATGGCGTTGCAACCCGGTGGTTAAGGGGAGCTTTGGGACACAAAGAGATCAACAAAATTATAAAACAATACGCACCAACTCATCCATCACCCCCGCGGCCTCCTTCCACTCTCCCGTCCCTAGACTCAGATAGTTTCCCTCAAACACAACAATTCTACTCGACGGCGCAATCTCAATCTCATCCTCAACGGGATCTTTCTTTGCATGGTCAAAAGACGGCGCGTATAACGTTTTCGAGGATGCAGAAAGCGGTTGACGAATGTTTTTGACAAGAGCAAGAAAAGCGGACCCGTCACTGCGGACAATTGGGATTAGCTTTTCAAAGCTTGCTTCTGGAGTGGAAAGAAAGAACTGGTCGGTGATGCCAATTCAGCATCAGTCTAGGCATAACATAGTTGTACGTCGAGACGCTTTGAGATGAAGATGTAATAGTCATGCGAGTGCAGACATGGAGCTGGACGAAGAAGGGAGTGGATGCTCGAGCGCAGTGACATACAAGG
The DNA here is from genome assembly GCA_007821475.1 of Lachnellula arida. Lineage (NCBI taxonomy): Eukaryota > Fungi > Ascomycota > Leotiomycetes > Helotiales > Lachnaceae > Lachnellula > Lachnellula arida. The sequence goes on from QGMF01000642.1 coordinate 18,576, forward strand.
TGAACGCTGCTCCACGACGCGCATGAGCGTTTTCTGGGTCGGGCATAGAGGAGAGGTGGGCGCGGGAGTAGTGGTAGCCGTCCATGGGGATGTAGGCTGCTATGGGGGTTTCCTTGCCGTGGAGGGCATTGAGGCGTGAGGTGACCGTTGTCGCGAGACTTGTTTTGCCTGTGTATTTGCCTTTATCAGCCCCGAATCAGAATACAGGAAAGGCGAATGAGTGAGTAGTACCTGAGCCAGGAATACCAGAAATAGCTATCAAGAGACGTTCAGATTCGGGCACCGTTTGGAATTTCGCTGGACTGGGTAGTCAGTTTTGCTTTCTTGAACTCGCTATAAACGGGGATATAATCAATTACCCCAGGTCTTCTCGACTAGTCTGTTTACTTGTTCTTCCATATTGCGCTGTTCAATTGCCCGGAGATTGTAATAAGAGGCTGATCGGAGTGGAGGTTGAGGGACGGGATGGAAATATGGGGAAGCTTCGGCCTCGGTTCAAAGTGACATCAATATTCTTATCGCTCGATAAGAAACCTCTCCTCTCTTGCTTGACATTGCATTGCATTGCATTGCATCGTAGGCATAACAATAGAAAACTGTTTCAAAAAGAGTGTTTGGAGAGCCAGGATGGGGGACGAGGACGGAGGTCTTCTTTTTAGGAGATGAGTCGGCCGACGAGAGTATACTTCCGGTAGAAAAAGGCTACCTGGAGACCAAAGGTTCAAACTAAAGAGGTATGTATCTCTTGCCCATGATCATCTTAGTTGTATCCTAATTCATTCGTAGTCATAAAGCTTTAGAAAAACGCCCGAGTCACAGACTATATTGCATGACATTGAGGAGCTTTACTTCTTTGGAAGGCATAGGGAGGCTAGGGAGGTTATTGCGAAAGTTTGACAGGGGCATATGAACGTGGAACCCAGGAAAGTGAAGTTCGATTATAAGGAGAGGTGTAGTGTAAAGCTAGCTACTGTTTTTATGCAGGAAGCCGTCGCCGTCGCCGTCTCAAGAGGACAAGTTGGACAACAAGACGACCGACCCTTCTCCCCTTCTCCCCATTCCACACGACAAACGTGTCTCATGCTTCATCCCGTGAAGAAGGTAGATGGTCACATTCCATTGCTTTGCTTTTCTACCTGCAGCAAGACCTGCATCTTATATTTGTCGCGTGATGAAGTCTAAAGGTTAGATATACAAATAATAGCAACTTGAAGCTTTTCTGTTTAATCATTACCCATGTCATTATTAACCTTGTCTGAGAAGGGCCATCTCCCATTTTTGGAGAGGTGCAGAGCTTGTGCTAAAAAGCATTTCATTTCCACTTCTCGCTAACCAATAGCGAACCTGGACATGCTGCTCGTACTAACTATAAATTGCTTCTGATTCTAGACCAAATCTTTCTTTCACCCTCCCCTCCACCCTTGACAGCACAGCTTGGGCCTGGTGTGTGTTGGGGAGCACAAACGTGCGGTTGAGTTGAGTTGATGGCCTGTGCTGCAATATTAATGCTTGAAGCAGATCATACAAGACGGGAGAGAGCGTGTGCAGTGTGGTGCGCCAACCTCCGCCGCGTCCCCTGGCCTTGTCCCTGATGTGCATAGGACCATACGGAGGTAGGTAGCTCTCGGCTTTGGAGGGATGTATGACCAGAAACCAGATTGCTCAGCTTTATAATTCAACGTCCTCCCATCTTTCTCTTTCCACCCTTCCCTCGACATTCACTCTATTAACCATTACCCGCCACCCTGATAACAGCTTTCGCATCGCATGAACCTCGCGCTTCTCCCTACTTAATAATATCTTGCTTTTATCATCATTGACGCTATTCGCGCAAAACCACCGCCACCACCACCACTACCTAGGACAATCTCCGTCAATCAGAACACCTGATTCAACGTTCGCAACACAACGACATATCAAACCTCATAATCCCTTCATCATGCCTCCTGAGTTAAGAAAGCGCAAAGCCCCAGCTACTGAGCCAGCTGCAGCTCCCCCAGCAAAGAAGAAGGGTCCTGTCGCAAAAGCCGTCGCAAAGGTCAAGGAAACTGTCGCGCCCAAATCCAAAGCTGCCAAGACCAATGGTAGCTCCGCTTCTGCCAAAGTCGCAGTTGGCGATGTGATCACTCTTGAAGGATTTGGAGGAGAGATTGAGACAAATGAAGGCACCAAGGTCACTTTGAAACAGCTCGTCGATGAGAGCAAGAGTGGTGTTGTGCTATTCACCTACCCGAAAGCCTCAACAGGAGGATGTGAGTAATCCACCAGAACACATGAGTCGATTTTGATCAATTACTGATGGGAATAGGCACAACTCAAGTATGTCTCTTCCGCGACTCATACACGCCTCTCACTGCAACCGGCTTCTCCATCTATGGTCTATCCAAGGATTCACCCAAGGCCAACACCAACTTCAAAGAGAAGCAAAAGCTCCAATATCCACTTCTCTGCGATCCCTCCGCCACCTTGGTCTCTGCAATTGGCTTGAATAAGACTGGTGGCGCTACACGAGGTGTCTTCGTAGTTGACAAGTCTGGAAAGGTTCTAGCGTCTGAGCCAGGCGGACCAGCCGCTACGGTTGCAGTCGTCACGAAGCTTGTCAGTGGTGGAGAATCTACAGCTTCTGCTTCTATTTCTGAACCCGCTGCGCCAGCTGTTGAGGAGCCAAAGACAGAAGCCCCCACGGCCAATGGTACAAATGGTACAAATGGCGCTACGGAGGACGATGTTGATCAAGCAGATGTTGCAGCTCAGGTTGCTGACACTGCTGAGAAGTTGGATAGCAATGAAGTCAAGCCTGTGGCGGTTTAGGATATATTTACTTTGGGGGAGGGCAATCTTTTCTGGGTCATTCTTTCTTGTTCGCGGTGGGACAAAAGCGGGGCATGGAATGACAGAACATCTTTTACTATTATGGATCGATACCTGGTTTCGGGAATGCGGGCTTTTATCTTATTCTAAAAGCTAAAGCAAATCTTGAATGCCATTGCTTGGGATATGAAATGCAGGGCGGTGGATATGGATAAATACAATGCACTTTGAATGACGAGATGCACACTTGATGCTTTCAATGACTTCTAAAATTTCATCCATACGTTGTCGTTTGGTGCCACTAAGATATAAAAAAAAAAGTAGGAACACTTTCACCAACTGTAGGAACGCATTTTGGATTTGGTTTTCCGGATTTTCATGACATATCTCTCGGTACGACCTCGGCACGCTACAAAGCTCATCCAACCTCAACGACAATCCATCCCAAACACCATCTCCCCTCAAGCTCCGCACCAACAACTCGTCAATTGCGCCCGCAAAGCAGCAACCATGGCCTCCCAAACAGCAGCAAAGGTCGCACACGCCGTAGAGCGCGTCGTCCCCGTCCACAAAGTACGTCGCCCTTCCCAATCCCTCCGTCCC